>UCOM01000295.1:0-94205 GCA_900474385.1 Ormyrus pomaceus
CATCTTCATAATGAGGTCCGGTCGCTGCAGTTCTCCCATTCACCGCGTCAGCGATCGAAATGTACGTAACACCGAGACCGAAGATACAACGGCTCTTTTTATTTTCCAGCTGGGAGGCATAAACGGGCGACGCGCGACGCGTAAATTCCGTGTCGGCCGAAAATTTCAAACCGCTTGAACTTTGAAAATTTAATAGGCTTTACGGTCCCGCGGTGGGTTAAAAATTCAGGAGTCGAATTTATTGGTTGCGTACGCCTTGCTCTTTTTTTTTTGTTCTGCTTGATTCTTTTTTAAAAATATGACGTAGTTCAGAATGTAAAAAGTATGGTTTTTTACTTTTTAAATAATGCAAAAGATAGAGGGTGATTTTAAAGTGTAATGGCAAGTAAAAAGAAGTGCGATAAAAGTGAAATGTAAAAAAAGTAGTAAAAACTTATGATTTTTTTGAACGTGATGCTCTTTGTTTAAAAATTTTAGAATAAAAAAGGTATTAAAATTGTTACCCGTAACAGAGATTAATTAAAATTTCGTTAAATAATTTAACTTCATAAAAGAATAAAATAACCATAACCCACTGGGGTATGGGACTTATTATTATTTTTGAAACATTAGATTGAATTTTGTTTAAACTGAATACACAATATATATCTTTTGAACTAAAGTATAAAAATAGTAAAAGATAAAAGATGATAATAAATTTGCAAAGTCACGCCGAATTTCCTGCAAAAATTGGATTTATTTGATTCTAAAAGTTTGTCTCAACTTAAAAATCACAGAGCAGCTAAACTCGAGGTCAACTGTACCTTTATTTTTTCAAAAAATCTAAAACAAACTTTTAAAATACGTCCTAATACCAAAAACTAACGATATATTTCACTCAAGTAGTATTTTCACATCATATAACCGCTATTCCAAGTCCGCTTTGCATTAAAATTTTAAACTCTTTATTTGCTCCCCAGCATTTCCTCCTAAATCCACCTGCAACCAAAGAAACCATAACTAATGGCAACACTAAACCCGCCTTTCGCGCTGATCAGCCTAAAATATTCAAATTTCGCGTTCCCGATCAGCCCCGAAATCGGGCAAACAGCAGCGGCAACACCGTTGCGAATTGCCGCCTCCGGGGTGGGGAAGGCAAATAAATACCGGAACAATCAGCCTTCCATCATGGCCTGCATTATTAAATAAAATCCAGCTCCGAGCCGACTCCGCGCGCGCGACGCGCAAACACCATCCTTCGCAGGCGGCGGCGGCGATAAGCGCGGCCGGGCGATTTACAGGAGCATTTAATGGGCATTACGGCTCAATGTTCCGATTATTGACGCGCTTATTATACACGCGTAATCGCGGCCGACATGCCGGGGCTAATGAACATCCGATATACAGGCCGCAGGTGCGCGCCGCGCAGGGCGCAGGGAAACGAACTTGGCGATCGATCGTCCGAGGGGAGGAAGGCGGCGGCGGGGCCTGTACTTGTTGAGCGGCGCGGCCGAATCATCGGGAAATTGATTTTCGGCCGGCGGCGCTCTTTCGCGATCGAGTGGATAATTCGCGCCCGGAGGGGCTTCCACCGTAAAATGCTTTTTTGCCGCGCTCTTCTGGATTTTAAAGATGGGCATAGAGCGACGCTTGCTTTTTGCTGACTGGCGGAGAGAGGAAGCGTGCGACGGTCATTTGGAACGGTCCATTTGGGAAGCTCTGCTTTATGTCGTTGTGCGGGTATTTTGGAAAGGACCGTTTGTAAAGATTTATGGATGCTCGGGGATGAGCTTTTTGTGTTCGATAAATATAATTAAATAATTAGTCTGAGGTCTAAATCAATATAACTAAAACGACATATATTTAAAAACAAATGTTTTCCTTTTATCAAAAAATGTTAGAAAGATTGTTACTCTCATTTTATTCTTCAACAGTTTTAAACTTCTTAAAATGCACTTATGCAAGGTGTTTTATGATATAAATATTGACGAAACCACTGCACAAGTAATTAAGGATTGGATTCTCTAATAAGCGGTTAATGCGTGATTACTAATTCACGCCAAAGCCTTTCCATCCATTACCAATGTCAAAGTCTCTAATATACATATGAAAATCTCCCAAGTAAATGCGATTTCCAGTGCCGAGCGGCACCTAAATTCAGAAAGCATCCCCATAATATTCGCGCGCGCAAACGTGAACACGCATAGAAACACCTTCATATAGGTGCATCGCATTATCCCCCCATTCACATCGGCACAACCCGCACACACTCGCCCGCCGAAACCATACACCCAAATTGAGCGTACATAGCCGCGCGATCGTAAATATACATCAATTCGCGCGTAATAACCGACCTCGTTTCGTCAGAATGATTAAAAATGTTAAATGCATCGAGGAAAAACGCACGGGATATACCTCAGTTTATTCGGTAAATTTGGGCCTGCAATTTTTATGACGGCCTTCCCGTTTCTCGCGTGCGAATGACGGATTGCATTGTTGGAATTCGTGCGGGGGCATTTCGTTAATTATTTTGCAGTGTTTGGACGGTCCCGTTTATGCTCAAACAAAATGTAGGCCGACTGCCTTTCAGGGCTGCCGAGTTATTTGTTGGCTCGTCAAATTGAGCGGTCCGTAGCTTACGCAGCGCAAAGTTATTTCACGGTAGATTTTCTCTTATGTAAAGGCAGGAACCCTTAATTGAATCGTTTATACGAGGCATTTTCGTTTTCGTTAGCAATCTGTACTTCAAAGACTCGGCAATTCGCAAAGTAAAGAAAAACATCGTTCTAGTTATTTTTTTCTAATATTTGATATTTTTTAATCATTCATATTATTTGTTTTGTACATATACATAATATAACTTAAGCTTAAACACGAGCTCAAATTTATCCCTGGTAAGACACGTTCACGGATTTCAGACCAGAACTACAGGAGATTTATCCAATCTGCATGAATTCGTCCAAGCTGCACCAGTCAAACATGCTACGTTCGGTGGCATGAGATCAGCGTGAAGTTCTGATCGGAAATCCGTCAGAATAAAGAATTCCCTTTTTTGATTCTTTTCAATATTTTAATTCATTCAAAGCATAAAAGTCAGCAATTAAACAAAGAATACTATATTTAGATGAAAAAATATTGAAAATTATTTTTAAAACAATATTATTTGTTTAATAAAATTAACTCACTTTTAACCTTTTGACAATACTTACTTTATATCAATAGTTATAGTAATATACAGGTCGGTTTTAGTTGTGACAGACAACCAAATTAAAGACTAGAAAAACCCATTAATCTTGTACCATTATTTATTCGTATCACTAAAAATTGCGATTACATAATTATCACTATAAATTGAAAATAAAATGAAACCCAAATCAAACATATAGCAATATAAACTAGATAAACAAAATTTATTCCCCAACGTCAGTAACACCTAAGCAGTCCCTTCAGCTGTTCCCACAGCGACCCCAGCGCCCCGATGCACGAAATGAAAGTGATCATTCCCGTCGTGACGATCAACACGGTAACCATCTCATCACCCCCTAGCCTCCTCAACCAGCTCTTCTTGTACCCGTAGCACTGACACACCATTCCCAGCGCGAAGCACGCGATCCCCAAAAAGTTGTGCAAAAACTTCCCCACCACGGGCCTGACCACCTTCCTCAGTCGCGCGGCGAACAGCGCCGGAAGCCCGCTGAGAAAGAGCAGCCCGATGCAGCCGACGCTAACGATTCCCGTGAGCGCGTGCACGCCGTGAAAGTGCCGCTTCCGGCCCCGGTACATCACGTAGACCCCCGCCACGCTGAACGCCGCCCCCGTGACCTGCAGGATCCAGTGCAGGTGGCTGTTGGACCGACGGCTGAGCCTCCGCGTCCAGACGTTCGAGCCGGTCAGGACTATTATGGCCTCGGACATCAGCAGGACGTACTGGAAAACGAATGGAGTTTTTTTTTTGGTGGAGACGGTAGGTGAAAGAGTTCATTTTGTTGTTTATTAAGTGCTTGAAATGGAGGGAATTATGAGTAGCGTAAATCATATTTAAATTGTTTGTTTGTTAGAATAGGCAATAAATTATTATTATCGTCATTCACCAGCATGGATATATACCTGTATTTTCAAAATTTCCTTTATCGTTGCAGAATTGTAAAAGAAATATGAGATTTCCAAGTATTTTGGTATAACAAACATTTTGAATAGAAAATAAATTTAGAAATTTTTCAAAAATATAATATTATGAATTTTGCGAGCAATTAAAATAATCAAACATTCGTTCTGCGAATATTCAACAAAGCTGGCTTACGAATAATTTCTGTGGAACTGCTTTTACAGTTTTCTAAAAAGCCCTTCTCCAAATAACTCCGCGACCCGAGCAGATGACATTCTCATCTCCATTCAACCGCGAACAACACCTCGGGAAAGCCCACACATCTCCCGCAACCCGTACAAAAGTCGCGCGAGAGAGCAGTCTAAAATATTTCGGAATTTCATTACCAGAAAAGCATCCTCGAACCGCGGCAGTCAATGCATCAAATCGAGCATGACGTCTCAGCGAAATGAGGCAAAAGCCGAGCAGCTGCTGAAAGAGCGTAGCTACACATTCAGATGGGGTGAATCCGTGCATCCACTTTCTTCGCCTCGCGAAAGGAAGGGGAAAAGTTTAGCGTTGTCGGTGTAGCAATCGCCAACTCGCTACTTTCGTTAAGCACAGCGCGCCCCGCGCGCCGCCCAACTTCGCGCCGGAGTTGGACGTGAAAACGTCCGACGGCATAATTCTGATTAAAAATTTTGAAGACTTCGCTCGTTTTAGACCCCGGGAATGGAAGTTAATTAGCTGTCCGTCGAAAGCGGGGAATTATGAAAATGCGAGTGTTTTTGAGGGCGACGAAAAATTTAAATGTTAGATTCCTTCCCTTCTCGGGGAGAAAAGAGCCGCTGATAATTTATGCGGCGGAACGTCGATCTTAATTAAGCGGCCTGAAATTTTGCACTTGTCAGACAAGTTATCAGAGAATCTCGGGCTACGTAAGACAGTATCTAATACAGCTTAGAGATGGAACTGCATAAATCTCCTCGATGAAATACGACGGATGTAGCACTTAAACTGCACAGCGGTATGAATTTAACAGAACTTGTTAGATTGAAACAAAATACTATTAAAATAATCTCTTTTTTCTGTTAATTGTTAATTTATGAAAATTAAGAACAGATACTTGTGGCGGTATAATGAATTGATTGAAAATTTTAGAGATAACTGAAAATAGTTTAGGAGCCAATAATACGTGCATATTTAGTAGCAATGAAATGTATTGAATTGGAGCAATTTCATTTCAATTACGAAATTTCTAAAATTCCTTTTAAAATGTCAATTAAAGCCACCGCATACTTTGAATATTTTAGGACTTTCAGAAACAGCTATAAAAGTTTTAATCATTCAGCTCTACGCTTCCTATAATAACGAAGTGAGCCAAACATTTTTTAAACAAACTTGAAACGATTATAGTTTTGTATTCAATGAAGTATCCATGTATTGTGCATTACTCATCATGTTTTTAAAGGGCATTTTTATTATTCAGATTGTATCGTTTAAACTTTCCCGTTATTAATTATGAGTTTAATCTGGAATTTATTAAAATTTACGTTTGAATAAAAAGAACGAAAACATCTTTTGCATCGATTACAATACCCGACGTCTAATGTCTAAAAAATTTCTCCAATAAACTCCGCCGCCCTTTTCTATAAAAGCAAACCCAACTCGAGCAGGCCGAAAGAATGCAGCCGTCGCGCAAAAGCCCGTCAAGTTAATAAGATTTGTCGAATTCCGTTTAGCACTCACGAAGCGAAGCCCGTCCCAGCAGAGGAGTCCAGGAGACTCGGCGGCAGAAAACTTTTCCGTTTCTCTCTCTCTCTCTCTCTCTCTCTCTCTCTCTCTCCGTTCGAAATCAAACGAGAGCAGCTCGACCCTTCGCTCTCTCAAATATTTGGCCGCACTCGGCTGCGAAATAGTTCCAAGACGCGCGGCTTTGCTTACCCCGATCGTGCAGAGCAGGATGTGGAGGTTCAAGTTGCTGCTTAAGTCCCGGGCCAAGTAAACCAGGTAGCCGGTCGTGAGTAACACCAGGACGTGATTGATTGTATTGAATAGCGTAAGCAGCGTCCGCCAGAGGCTGCAGCTCCCCGAGTCGTCGTCGTCCGTGGATTGGCATTTCGAGGGGCTCGCGGTCTCGGCCTGCTGCTGCTGTTTGTCCGTCATCTCTGCCGCTCGCAATCGCGTCAACCGAGTTCCATTAATAGCTGACGTCGATCCCTGCCACCACCCTCTTGCGAAGCGACCTGCCGCCAGAATTCGCGATTAATTGGGCACTAATTGTCGGGTTAAGGGTTCATTTCGGTGATATAAGGGCGATTTTATTTGGGTATATTTTCGAAGATGTATTTAGTATGTTGATTAAGATTGCTTTGTGATATTTTATTATTAATTAAATTTAAGTTTACGTTGGATATTCTACAATTTTATAAATTTACATATACTAATTATTATTATATTTTAGTTTTAATATTAAAATATTTCCTTCTTTCTAGAATATAATTCTATAATTATATTTTAACAGTATTTAAATAAAATATTACTTTCTGATCAAGCAGTTATTGATTTTTCATACAAAATACATTTAAAATCTAGTTTAAGTCAACTTGAATGACATTATTTCTATGGATTGATTATTTCTGAAGACTGATAAATTTATCGCAAAATTTAAAATATTATTTAAATTGTATTTAGAAATCTGATGACGATAATCAGTTCTCACGCAGTACAATACACTTTCGGCAGTCAAGCACTTTATGGTATTTCGTTAAAATAAATTTATCACTTTATTTACAGCAATAGTATATCGAATTATTTTATTGGGCTGCAATGAAATAAATAATGTTAGACGATTCCAATAAAAGTGTTTATTGATGCTGGGCAAGAAGCATAATTTATAGCTTATGTTGTTCTACATGAATTGCAGGCCGCGTATTGATCTTTTTTATAAATAAAATTTTATGAATATTGAAAACCAATATCGGGATAAATACTAAATTCTGCCCAGATCGATGCGTGTTAATCTCAGATGAGAAATCTGGTGAAGCTTCATCAGAAAATTGATGCGTTATAGTCTTTATATAAAGATCTAATATGTCGAACTGGAATTGAAGCTGAACTGTACACTTCGGATTTTAATTGTTTATATAATTTTAAGTATGTAGCAATACTCACCTGATAGCTGTTATTGATGAGTTATTTTATTTTGAAACTCTGATAAACGGTAATCAAAATCTGACATCTTCGATTATATTTGAAACGGAAATGAATATGTAACAAATATTTCTTTGTAAAAATTAATTGTGCAGTAAATTATTATGCTTGCGTAATAAAATAAATGTACAAGTTTAATTAATTTAGAGGTATAATTAATTATGTTTCAAGAATAATTACTTCTCTCGTGTTTATTCAGCAATTTTCCCAAAAAGTGTATATTTTGGGATACTTTCCTTTTATAGTAGCTCGACGAACTGATTATTTTGCATCTTAATTTACATAAAATTTTATAAACATTTACTGAAGTCATTTTAAAGCAGTATAATTCAGTACAAAATTTTAGTTTTTGCAACAAATATTATAAAGCGCTAAAAATATCAAACCCTCTTGCTTTCGAAAATCATACCTGCAGAATACGAAAGCCGTCCGAACCATTCAAATCGCAAAAAGTCCTTGTTGACCCAGCAACGGCTAAAAATTCAGCAGCGCAGCAGACACCGGGCGTTGAAAACAGGAACGCGACTCCAAGACAAATGCAATTTGTAGCTGGAGTAACGTCCGCAGTCGCCGGTCGTCGTCGTCGTCGTCGCTCTCTCTCCCGAAGAGAAAAAGAAGCCCGGAAGAACTTTATTTAATTAAAAGCCATCCGCTTTTCAGGCTCGCGTCGAGCGCCGCTCCGAAAAGAAGAAATTGATTTTACAATCGAAGCACCCGTGCACGACTCCCGAAAATCTCCTCCCTCGCGATCGATTCCCTTCGATTCCGAAAAAAAAAAAGAGAACGAAGCGAGAACCGATAACAGCCTTTCGATGTAAACTGCCGTACCTGTCGGGCTGCACGTACGGATATCTCGAATCGGCCCGATAGCGATCGTAAAAGACCGCGCTAATAATCGCTTATCGCGCGGAAGTGCTTTGCGTTCCGCGCGAAGCGCTTTGTTTTACGGCGTTTTGTCTGCGGCGCGGCTCTCTCGTCCCTTTTTTTTCTCGAAGGAGGGAAGCTGGCTTTTAGAGGAGCTGCGACTCGGAAAGCTGAAAAGCTCTGATATTAGAGGCCGCTGCCTGAGAAATTGTCCGGTTTAAGTGTGCGACGACGACGCCGCCGACGCCGCCGCCGCTGGCTGTTGAGGGACGCCTGCTTTTGTTGCTTTTCACTCTTTTTAAGCGCCGGGCGTTTATTGGTATTCCTGGGGATTTGTATAGCGTGTATTCTGAATACATTACTGGCAGTTTTTAAATGGTGGGAATTTTTCTGAAAGCGGAAAATTCTTTAAAAATTCGAAAATCTTTAATAATATAAATTATTAAAATATGTGGATGTTTTTTTTTTTTTTTGAAAAAGTATATGAATGAAATGAAATTTTCGTAAAATATTAGATAACTTACGCGTGATAAGAAAGTTTACACAATAAATTAGAAATGATTAAAAATAATAAACAAACTTTCTATAACTTTCTTTGATTATATATTAAACAAAATTAAAACACAAATTAAAGAAACACATAGTGAGCAATGGCTTTGATTGCTTAATGTATTTAAAAAAAATGTCAATCAGGAAAAGTAATTGGGACGTCGCTACAATTGACGGGTGATGGACATTTGGACTATCGATCATCCTTAAATAAATGTTATAAATACGTTTTATTTTCAAATCCAAGTTGACGCAAGCATTAGAATTTAAAAATATATTAAATTCCGATGGATTTATATAATGTATGATTATTTCCATTTTTTTTCCACACGGATGATTTTTATTTCACTTCTCATTTAATTGAAAAGCAGTTTATCACAAAATTAGTTGAAACGAGGAAAATTTACTTCAATAATTAATGTAAATCAGCTGAAAATGCCATATACGAAATGCGTTTTATCTCCGCGTCTCTCTGCAAACGTCTCTTTCATGTTTACAAGATTAAAGCGCTTATTCTGCATGCCATCGCAACTCTAAATTATACGTGACTATGTTGTAATATCGAGTACCTAACGTTTCTACTAAATTACGTGACTATCTTCATAGCCTACGTGCGCAAAGGCCAAAGAGTGTACTCAGAATTTCTTTACATTTAATTTATATGCACATTACCTACTTGCTTGGCTTAGCAGGTTTTTCAGTAAGGCGCCGAGAGAACGAAATTTATTTTTCATTTTACGAATTGATGAATGTTTTTCAGTTGTAAGATTTACAATATTGTAAAATAATTAGATTAATTGTAAATTAAATAAAACCCGTAATTGGAATATCTAAAGAACTTTGGCTCGTAAATTTTACTGACGAACTATTTTGCACGTTAAGGTAAAATGTAAAATGTATTTTAATTACATAACAATCTTTGAACAGTATTCTTAAGCAAATACAGTATAATAATTTAAATATGGTAAATATTCTTAAAATTACTAATTAATTCATTTTCCTACATAATTTTCTTTAAGGAAAAAGTAATTCTTAAAAGAGAAGTGATTTCTAATTAATCATCAGATAGTGTTATTATTAATTATCCTGGTACACTTGAATAATTATAAATAATTGTAACTGAACATTAGTATTACAAGTACATGAATTAGATAAGTATCTGAGTTGAAAGAAATCGTGAATGAGTGTTATAGTCATCAGACTGAATTATCTAAACATCTTGATAAGAAGATGTGATAATTGTCTCCAAATGCAATAGACTCAGATTACAATATTTAATCACAATGACGTTGCTTCTACATAATTTTGTACGTGCACTTGAATCAGATTTTCAGTTGTAGATAAATTATTATCATTATTTATTTCTACTTAGAACTCGGTTATTTTCATTGACTTAGCAAAGTTAATCTATCAGATAACAAAAATTTATAAGTTATTTTAATGTATACAGATAATTAAGATTACTAGTGAAAAAATAAAAGATTTAACATAAACTATTGCATCAAAGTATAAAACTACTTTATGAGATAAAGGTAAAAAATGAGATCTTCAAGCGATAATATTTTACCAGCTTCATGAAGTTACCCCTGGAGATACAATATCGGCTACTACTACCCTCCGGTATAATCGTTTTCAACCCTCCGCTGTCGATAACTTACGCACCTACTATTATTGGTCGGTAAGGTAGGGAGGAAGATTTTACTACTGTTCAGAAGATGTCAGTAGAGTGTACGATTATTTGTGGACAGATAGTGGCTGTTTTGTACTTTGTTTACCAAAGCCAATAATAAACGAATTAAAAAAAAATGTGGACAGATATTATTGTGCTTGGGCTGTGTAACTTATGTCTTTTTGCCAATAAAAATTAAAAAAAAAAGGTGGACAGATATAAGTTTAAATGGAATAACGTAAATAATTTTCACTTTTCGACATTTTTATAATATAACTCGACTAAATGTTTTTGTGAAATAAAGTTTTATTTATTTTTTATTATATTTAAATTTAAATTTTAATAATTTTATGTGATTTATAATCACATATTAAAAGGTCATAAAAATATACTTAAATAGTATGTATAAATAAGCTGAATGTTACAAAACGTGTTTGCTTAATTCATTTAAATAAAGTTTAAATAACGCACAATGAAAATATTTCCACCGAATAAATTGTCTGGTAAATTAAATAATGTTAATATTGATAAAACTACTTTTGAATTAAATAAACCATTTAATTTATTTTATAGTATAATATTATAAGTAAAATTTTATTAAACTTAGCTTGCTTCATCAAAGTCAATAACGCCATACTCATCAACGTTAAGCCTTAGTATTAACGCATGACTGGCTTTCGATGAAGATATGGATGCTCAGCCAAAAGCAGATCCATCCTTCAGACCTGAAACACGAATGGGGGAATAAGAAAGGCAAGATTTCGGTTCTTTTTAGCAGAGTAAATAGCAAACGGTAAACACTGTGAAATCTCGGCTCAGTTATTTGATTTTTAAACTCCGCTTCAATTTTCTTTAAAGACGCGCAACGTGCTTTTTGTACGTTAAATCTTTTTAATTATAGCCTTATAGAAATTAATATTTCCCTAAATTAAAATTTACCTTATTTATCAGCTACAAATTATTCGATATACTTCGTGTATTATATTCAAATACATTTATTTATACCGTAAATATATATTTTATAAATAAGCAAATATCCCAATCATCGCACAAAACACTGTACGCTTCGATTTTCCCCTCGTCGAAAAAGCTCGCGCAATGCACTCCGGTACTAATGCACGGCGCTCTGGCGTTATCTCCCGCACCCAAAAAAACGAATCTCGAAAAGTAAATCCGCACAGAGAGCGCGCAGAGCTTTCACGTCGACGCGACACCCGCGCGCATATAATAACGGCCCAGGCTTCAATCCGCGCAATGAACGGGCCGGAAAAAGCCGACGCGCTGATAATACGTGTACGTCTGCGAGAGAGAGAGGAAGGAGAGTGAAAGCGATGGACGGATTTGCGGAAATCCTTTCTGCGCGAGGATGCCAAAGGGCAGCTCGACCTTTCGCCGTCTGCGGGCTGGCTTTGGAGGGTGAAAGGCGGAGTTTGTAAGGTCGAGGGCAAGGAAGACGCGAGGTATTGACGCTGGATAAGCTTTGGTAAAGCGATTAGTTGTTTGACGACAATTTTTTTTTAGTTCGCTGACATTTGAATGAAGCACCGTAGAAATTGTATTATAATAAGCAGAATGTTATAACACTTGAACGTGCACATTATTTCATCTTTTATCGTGCAGGACAAATATCATCCAACCCCCAGATTTTATCCAATTCATAGATTAAAAAACTGAAACTATATAGCGAAAGGCACCTTCTCTCGAAAGCCATAATTGCGCGTCAGCATCAAAAAGCGCCCGACGCTCCTCGAATTTTCTTTCAAACCCCGCGCTTTCCAAAGCCCAAACGCACGCCATCATCAGCCGCAGTCCTTCCCCATTGATCTCCTTATCCCTCTCATCTCTCGCGAGTCCCTCCCCTCCCCGCCGCGGCTCCTCGCGTCATCGGAACTTTAACGCGGGCAGAGAGAGAGAGAGAGAGAGAGAGAGAGAGAGAGAGAGCGGGAATGACGCTATATACAATGCTCGTTAAATCGAGAAAAGGCGCAGTTGGGCGCGAGACGAAAACGCGCCGCGCTCAAGTAGCGAAAGAGAAAGACGGCGCGGCGGCGGCGGCCTTTGATCATCATCGCCGGCGTTCCGATAACTGTCTGTCCCACCCCTCGTGATTCGCCGCTCCTCTCTCTCTCTCTCCATGAATATGGAGAGGCTGCGGCGGAGCTCGCGAGCACGCGGCATATCTAATTGTCACCGCGTGCGCTGCGATTGCCCGGGATCTGGACGCTTCGGGGGCACGTGGATTTCATTATTTTTTTTTTCTTCCGAGGCCGATTTTATGGCTGTAAGCAGCGTACCAAACAATTTGCATACTTTCGCAAGAGGATATGTCGAAAGAAAGTTCGCGCAACGTTTGAAAAGTGTCGCCGCGTCCGCGACGCGAAAGGCTCACTTTTTCCAGCTGCTCGGATATATATAACTTTGATACGTGCGGAGGACGCGTGATACGCGCGAAAATATGAGGATATCGATCGGGGGGGAGGGAGGGCGACATGTTTTTTCAGCAGTTGTTTGTTTAAAATCTCGTTATTTACACGTCAATCGAACCATTGTCCGGTGTCAACGTAAGCTCTTCCATCTAGGTAAAACTTGACAGTTGTCACTCGTTCAGTAATTACCGATCGCTCACTGTTTTGACGCGCGCATGCACGCGTTCTCTCGCGCGCCTCGCGGCAAAAAAATTCAATCTGCGGGATTGACGTGCGTGCGCGCCTTTCGAAATATATATATATATTTTCTTTGAATAAAGCGCGAGCGCGAAGTTGATTGTTTAATTATCGTTTATCGGCGACGGGGCTTTCGATGAAATTTCGCGTTGATTACCACAATGCAAGTATACAAAAATGTTAAAAAGTATTTAACATTTCTCCGTTTTCAGCAACACTCGACCATTTTCAAAAGTCCGCGAATGTTGCTATCACGCTACCGCATTACGCACACTAGATCGATCCCCAACCCTTAAAAAGACCGCTCGGCAGCGGCAACGACAACCCCGCCGGAGCAACAATCAAACGGGAATCAAAGAGTGGCCGCGAGAGAGAGAGAGAGAGAGAGAGAGAGAGAGAGAGAAAAGGAGCTTCCTCCCTCGAGCTCGAAAACAATGGCGGCGTGTGCGCCGGTGCTTCATAAGGTAAACAGCCGGCGAGGAGCGAGAGCGCGGCGCACGCACACGCATTTGCGCTTTCTTTACGGACACTTGACACGGGGACGTGATCTCTCTGCGAATGCGCGCCGCGTACGGGAGAGAGCAAGTGGATCATCGACCCCCTGCGATTAAAATATTGCCCGCGCTGATACAACGTAAACAGGCTGCTGCTTTTTTAGGCGCTTATACGGTAGTGGGAGGGCCTCGGCGAAGTAGATGTAAATACTCGAGAGCACAATGGGACTGATGCGAGACAGATTTTTATCGTGCGCTGATAGTCAAACATCTGAATTTAGATTTCAGTTTTTCCGAATGGAGCCTCGTTTCTATTTTTGATTTTTCCCAGGTCATTTCCTCGTCAAAATATTCAAGCGCTTGTAAACAATTTATTTCCAGATTGGAGTACATTTCTTACTTAACAACGATCAGGTACATTGATCAAACGTCAAATTAAAAGATCTTCGACCAGAATATCTCATTCAACAGATATTCAAGTGCCCCGAAAAAACTAAAATGATTAATCCGTCAATTTCCATAATCAAGCCCGCCGGAACGACAACCCAAAAATAACGACTCCTCTCTCTCTCTCGACAAATCCAAGAGAGCTCCTCTCGAGGTGAAGTTCGGCGTAGATCAAAGCCTCGACGGCGACGGGGTCGCTCGCGAGAGAAATCTCCCCCCGCCCCGCGCCGACGAAAGAAAGAAAGCAGAGAAGAGGAGGCCGCGGGCTCATGCGTAAAAAGATGCCACTGCAAACAATCGGCCCCGATTTGTTTAGGCCATAACAATCCGCCGGCGGGCGGCGGCCCTCGCGAGCGACCCGCACGCCACGAGTGGAAAGGACTCGGGGGACGAGCCTTGACCCTCCCGCCGAGGAGAGGATGGATGGATGGATGGAGAGATTGGGATGTCTTTAATTGTGATTAAATATAAGCGGCGAGCCGGGCTTTTTTATGTGCTTCGATGGACTAACTTTTTTTTTATGTTATACGTAGTTTTATTAATTAAATGTAATACGGATTTTAGGATAGATTTGTATAGAAATGGTATAATATATTCTTCTTATCATCCAATGATGTATATAAGGCATTTATATTACTAGTCTACCCTAAAACGAAGCTGTAAGAACGCCAGTGAAGTGGAAAATCCGACGTGTCTCAATTGACTGACTTGTAATAAAGTGATAGTCAAAATATTTTAACCCTAAATCGAAGCTTTTCATATTAAATTCTCGCCAAAAATACCTTACGAATTTTTAAAAAATATTTAATCGCGATTATCACATCATAAAATAATCGCCTTCGAGGAGTCAATACTCGTCGAACCTATCCTTTTAAATCAAGCGGACTGACCCGATCCGAGCTTGCCGCCGCGAGCTCGAAATTGCTTTTTAATTTCCCCGAGTCGGCAGGAGCCCCTCGACGAGGCGTAAAATCAATTGGCTCGGGTTAAGAGCAAAGACAAGACCTCGGCAAAGTGTCGACGTCGTCGTCGACGGATAAACAGATTAGCGTCTCTCGCGGCGGTAATCAGCCAATTACAAGATCTGCCGCTTATCTTCGACCTTAGCCCCCCCAAAGAGGGGGGAGAGGCGAGGAGGAGGAGGAAGGGGGAAGAGTGGCTCGTTATCGCCGCGTTAATCCTCGCGAAATCCTTTCAGCGAACCGTCGAGTCCACACTTTTCCCCCGACGACGAGAGAGAGATAACCGGAGATCCGTTTCCTTTATCCTCGGAGGCCGGGGATTTTTTTAGAGGGAATACATTAAGGGTAGCCGGGAAAAGTCAAAGAGCTCGATGAAGGCCCGATGTGTATGTAAACTTTGAAGGCGGAATCGGGAGGCGCTAAAAAGGGATCGGGGATTGATAGGAACAAAGGAGCTCGCCGGCTTGGGACGTGTCATTTTACTCTGCGGCCTTTTAAAAAGATGGCTTTCCTTTTTTTTGGGCAATGAACAATGGACTTTTTCGTCCGGACTGTCTTCGGTCTTTCGGTTTTTCTTTAGAAACGAAAATTTTGCAAATTTACCGAGTTAATACGTATATCTCATTATGTAATATTTGTAATATAAACGAGACATTTGAATATTAATTTATTGCATATTCCTGGAAGAATGCAGTGAAGGGATTGCAGCGCAGAATAGAAGATTTCGAAAGTAACTTTTAAAACTTCATTCTCAAACATCTTAACTTGAACTTCCCTTCCAATAATAGTCGAAGAACGCGTCCATTATTCCCGTCATTTATCTCATTTTCAGCCCGTAACTTGTCTCGGAAACTCTCTCTCTCTCTCCCTCTCTCTCTCTCTCTCTCTCATCGGCCTGTTTTCCGCAAATCCAAAGCAAACATCTCGAGCCATCAGAAACTTTCCAAACGACCCTCCTCTCCCTCCTGAAACTAGGAGGAGCGCGCGAGAATGTACACCCGGAGAGGTTAAAATGGAAGCTGCGCGCGAACAAACCCCTGAGTGTATAGAGTGGTTCAAGACAGCGAGAGAGAGAGAGAGGCGTGAAGAGCTAGATAAAGAGCGGAGCAGGAATGAAAGAGAGAGAGAGAGGGGCGAGTAGATGGAAGCGAGCGGTGGTACAGATGGCTGCTGCTCGGCCAGTGGGTTCCTCATTACTGAAAACGGCCTATTCACGCCTCTCTTCCCCCGCGCAGCCGAAAATCTACCGAGCTATAGAAACGGCAAGCGCCGACGAACAAAAGTCGCTCGCCTTCCCCGGGAAAGTGGCTCTCCGGTAATTACGAGAAAAACTCTGGATTTATCCTAAATAAGGACCGTAATCTCCTGAAAAATTATGTAACTGTTGGCGTAACCTTCAAACTTTTATCCATGAAACTCGATTTTTTACTACTCAAAAGTAAACCCTGAACTATGAGCAACATCGATAATAAAAATCCCTTTAATTAAAGCGCCCCCCATCGAATCCATGTAAGCAAAGCCAAAAAAGCTCTCAATCACGGCTCTCGGCGTCATTTGCCTAAAAGAGTGAAAAAGCCCCGGGAGCCGCTTAATTTACTCGAAGCTCCCCGCAGCAATTCTCCCCGTCCGAAATGATCGGCGGGTCGCGCGCGAATTATCCGCAAACGGTTGGTCAGTTCATACGCCCAATTCCGAGCTGTTGGCGCGCGTGATATCCAAATTGCGAGGGGCGAAAGAGAGACGTCGCTCGACTCCCCCAAAAAGCGGTGAGAGAGGGTCGAGAGATTGCCGGATCGCCGGGAGAGAGAGAGAGAGCAGAGGAGCGGAAAGCGCGTTGCGCCAGAAGGCAAACATTGACATATGTTTGCGCGGAATATCTTCTTCGGCCCGCCTCGAAACTCTCTCTCGGTGGTGGGTATCATCGCGCAAATGCGTCGACGCGTTTGCGATTTTGCTTTTTTAGGAGCGCGTTTGCTTTTGGCGCCTCTCGATTAATCGAGGAAGTGTACTTTTTATCGGTCGCTCTTTTTTATCAGTAAATTGTGCTTGATAGAATACGAATTTTTATCGAAAAGCCTGTACATTGCAAATGTACTACCTAAAAATATTCGTCGAAACTGTGCGTAAAAAGTCCACGAACAAAGCTCGACGGAACAATCGGTATAACCATCAAAAGCATTGCTAACCCAAAAAAAAAAGACCGCATAGCTGCTCACCCAGCAGTCGTCCCTTTTCCCTCCCCGAAAGCAGAGAACAAGTGAATCCTCCTTATTATCCCCTTTGGTTGCGACGCATCCCGCAACCCTTTGCGACACACACAAGGCTGCGCCATCAGCCGAGGACGGAAAATCGAATTTTCGGTAAGCAGTCTGTGTGCGCTCGGCAGTCGTCGGACCTAATCTCCCTAATGCCGGTAATCCTTTAGCTTTGGAGCCGCGCCGCGTATATAAATGCACTTAGCGGCGGCTTACATGATTCCGTGACCCCGTTTTTCGCTTTTCGGCTCTCTCTCTTTGCCGGATTCCGCCTCGTTTGTGAGGCTCGGCCGCGGGAGTGCAGTTTCCTAAGGATTGTGCTCGCTTGTTTGTGTGGGCGTGAATGGCAGGCTTGTATGTTTGTTTTCGGAAGGGTTCTCGCGGGGTATCATCGGTTTGCCGAAAGGGATACCCCTTATTTAGAGCGGTTTTGGATCTTTGAAAGCCTCTGGAATTTCGAGAATTCATTTTCGTGATAATTAATAAATAATAAAGCAGAGCTTAATAAATTATAAATAAAAACAAGACGCTCGAAAAGGAATCAGCTTGCACGGCCGTCATGTCGGTCTCGAACAAACAATCAAATAACCCAATAATCCGGCATTAAAGTCCGAGTAGGCATAGGTCATTGGAATCGAAATCACACAATTCACACGCGTGCGGTTTCAACCCACACACACAGACAGACAGAGACAGAGAGAAGCGAGAGAGCGATCGAGTCGTCGCTCGGCACATAGCCGGAGGGCGGTGTGCGGACCAACTCTGGCATTAAACTCGAGCAGACGTTTTCAACTGCCTCTGTTTGGGAAGGCTGTCGCCCCTCGTCAGCGTCATTGAAGATTCGCCGCTGCCGCCGCCGCCGCCGCCGCCGCCACTCGCGGAGGGGTAATGCGGAAGCCTTGACCGGGCCGCTGCATCGGCGGCCCCGATGTACATAATGCCGCCTCGGCCCCGCGGCGATGAATAGCACGTGTAAGCCCCCCGAGAGAAAGGAGGCGCTCACGGAGAGGCGCACATGCGCCGATCTCTCCTCGCACGGACTCTCGCGCAACTTTTCCACAAGGATTTTTCACGGATGAGCCGGTTTGATGCGTCCGCCCGTGAGGCTCAGGTAAGCCCCCGATTCCGAGGCTCGAGGATTCGACGGAGGTGCTCGCCGGGGTAATGGATCATCTCGCGGGCGCTTTTCGCTTCCTGCACCGAGCGGACTTTTTTGGAGAAACAGCTGTTTGTAAAATTGCGGGAAAATTTTTAAGGTTTTTTGCAGTTGAAAACGTTGACGACTGCTTGTATAATAAGTTTGCAAAGTTTTAATTTTGTGTAAGACAAAATCAAATTTTATTAACACTGGACTTAATTTGCATAATTTACATAAGATACATTGATAAAACTGGATAAATATTGAATAAATAAAACATCAAGTCATGAAAAAGTGCAGCACGACTTTGATAGTAGATAAAACTTTCTTTCCCAAAAAAATTCCAAAGAACGGCGCGTCAACCAAAAAGCCGGCCCTTTTTCCGATCGAAAGAAAATTGCGTTCCCGATCATTTCCTTTCTACCGCCGGCCATTCAGTCGCCCCCCAAAAAAATTTCCTCAGCTCAAGTGCACACATCGTGCGGGAGCGCACTAATTCGCGCTTAACAATGAGCCGCCGATCCCGCTCTCGATTGTCATCGCTCGGCTCCGCTCGAAAAAGGCCGACGGAAGCTGCTGCATCCGTTTTCCAACCTCTCCCCGGAGATAAAGAGAAAAGGGCCCCGAGCCGGCCTAAAGTGGCGAACTGCATAAAAAAAAAGCGATCGGGCCGCCGAAATGGCAGCCTGCTCGCGCGCTTATCCGAGGGCCATTATTGTGCCGCGCTGCCACGGCCTCTTGAGTTTGCACTGAAGATTTAGCGTCCGAGGGCGCTGATATCTTTTATTAGGAGGGTCCGCCGGCAGCAACAATGAGCCCGTAATTTTCGTGCTGCGTACCATTTCGAGAGAGAGACACGGGCCTTACGGAGATCGCGATAGAGGGCCAAGTGGACGGGTGCATCGTCATTTTTCTCTCTCCCTTTTCTCTCTTTCGTTTACTTTATCGGCCGGAGATGCGCTTTCATTAGTCGCGCGTTATTAGCCCGAGTTTTTTTTTTCGGGATCGCAGAGTGGAACTTTGTTTGGGTTCCCTTTTTCATGGCTTTTCGTGGCTCTTAGATCGTAAAGCAGGTTGGAGGCTCATTCACGATGGCGCAACTTGAAAAATTGTGCTTCGGGACTTTAAGATCGACTCAAGGAGTTTTCTTTGAAAGTAATTTTCTAAGATTTCAGGGATTTACGAGGCAGCTATACGTATATTTAATTATTTTAGAACTAGGAAATCATTCACTATTTGGAATTTGTTAGTGGTTTTTTATCAGATTTTATTATTGTATTATATAATATTTGCGATATTTCTTACTGAAAAGTTTGCTTCGGCCTAACTTTTAAACAAACAAGTAATGAAAATTACTTAACGATTATACAAAAGTATTTTTATTTCCGCCCTGCAGCAGTACGTATACATATCGAAAAAATTCCAATCACAAAAATGCATACACCTCGTCAAGCCGAGAAAAAAAAAATGTAATCACCTTCCCTCCGAACTCTTCGCAGTTGAGAAGATATGAACATCCTCCCGCGTCTCCCTCTTCCGTCCTCCTAAAAAAAAAAGCGCTCCGCGGCAACAATACCACCGCGGCATTTCCATCCTCCGCTAACGAGCGCCGCGGCAGCAGCGACTCGAGAATATTCAAAAGCAGCAGCGGCAGCCGAGGCGTGGCAGCCCGCTCTCTCTCTCTCTCTCTCGCATTGAAAAAACTGAGCCGCGCGCAACGCTCGCTCGCCAAGTGACAACGCCACACGCGAAGAAGCGGCGCAAAAAAAAAATCCGGGGGGAAGCGGGATATATGAAAGCGGGAAAGGCACGTATACGTATATATGTATGCGCGGGGAGGGGGTGGTGTGTCGCCGGAATTGGCGAGATTTCCCGGCGCGGCGGGCGTGTCACGCACAAGCGCATTGTCGCATTGTCGCGCGCAATCTCGCTAAGCGGTGTAACCACCCTCCCTCCCTCCACCCACCCGCCCCCCGCGCGCGCAACCTGTCCACCCACGTCACGCACGTGACGCTTTTCAACGCGGGGGATGAACGCGAGAGAGAGAGAGAGAGAGAGAGAGCGCGTGTCTCCTCTGTGTTTTAGCGGAGGCCGAGCGAGGATTAAGGCTCGGGGACCGATTGTAACTGACTTTGCCGATTGTGCGCCGAGGATGTGCGGTCGAGGGGGGAGGTGGCCGGGATTTCGAGATTGGTAATTCTTGTCGCCGCCGGCGGTGGGACGCTGGCCGATTGTCTTCGAAAGCCTTTTATTTCTGGACTCCGACCGGCGGAAGTTTTTTTTTTTTTATCGAGTTCGAGTAATCGATCGATTCGACGAAATCAATGTCGAAGATACGCGAGAGTTTAGAGTTGTAAAATTTTTAATACAGCAATGTATTTCACCCTCGGCGCCGTCATTGAATCCCGCGAAAACAAGTGCAACTCCGCGGTATAACCGCAGCGGCCTCAGCCATTTGTCCCTCGCCGCTTCTTTTTGCGAATCCGTAGCCGTTTGTCGCGCGAACTGCAGACTTTCATTATTTTCTCGTCTGCGGCATACGTAAAGTGTACGAGTCGTGTGTATGAAAAAAGGAGGCGCGCGGCGGGGAAGGGTTCGAGAGAAAACGGCGGCATTGTCATAAATATTTCCATTTCTAGTTTTTGTTGGCGCGCGACTGCAAGGCGGATGCGCATATGCAAATGAAATGGGGGTCGCCGCGCGGTTTTTTTTTTCTTTTTTTTTGTGGAAGATTTTGGCGAGAGGTTTTTAATATTTTAGCGCGGCTTTTCTCGAGAGGCGATGCTTAATTGCGAGGCTTTTAAATTGTTTTCAAGTTCGTGCTTTGCGTCATATGTACTGTCAAGTTTTTTTAGAAAATTATGTTGCATTTTAAAGATCAAAGAAAGTTTGGGCTAATCTTAACTAGGAAATTATCTAGAAGACAAAAGACTACAAAAAGGTAATAAAAGAGTGTCTTTCCATTTTTTAATTATTTTTCATTCTTTCCATCAACTAATCTAGTCTAGGAAGGAATGTCGAAATGAAGTGACTGAATGAAATTGTTTGCTAATTTCATTATACCTTTATCTTCAATGGATCGTCTGATTACCAACATGGTAATGAATATCATCCTAACATTGAGAATAAAATCACAAAGTAAAAAAAAAATTTCTACCATTTCCCAGTTCCCACCTTGAACCTGCCGAAAATCTTCGTCCCTCAACATCGCATCGCCTCAGCCAGAAGTCGCATACACGTCACTTGCAGGCCCCACTAAATACTGATCGCGCTTCGTTCCCCCGCCGCCTTTCGAACGAATTAAAATCGGCGCTCGACCCCCGAAACGGCTTAACAAAAAGCTCTCTCTCTCTCCGCTTTTTTGCAGGAATGTGCGCGTGCGCGGAGGGTTGGCTTTATATTGTCGGCGTCAATCGAGCGTGAGTTGGCCGCAGATTCCGGCCGGATCCCTTTAATTAACCTCTTACGGGATTGTTCGAGGGGCGACGGAGATAATTTGATTTCTATTCGATCGAAGGTAGGAGAGAGCGGAGATGATGGCTTGTCTTATTTTCTGCTGAAACAACGTTTTGATTTATTATTTTCGCCGGGCTTTATGAGGAAGCGGAAAGAAATGGCTTACTTGGAAAAGTTGGAGTTGTAAAGGAACTGTAAGGGGTTCTTTAGAAAATACACTTAAAGGGCTATTTTTTATTATATTGGTAGATACATTCTTTTATTAAAAAAGAAATATATTTTCTGGCAAGAAAACACAGTCCTTTAAATAACTTTTTACATTAATTAATAAATTTATTTAATAAACAATGCTGAAAAAAATCTTTTAAATTTATTTACATGTAGATTAATAATTTCATATTGTTTTTAATTTCAGTATTAAGTGTATTAGAATAAAAATATAAAAATACATATATTTGAAACGTAAAAGAATATTTTGCACACTAAGCTAAGCTACGTTTACTCTGTCATCAGTTAAAGGTAAGTTTCTCTTAATTTATGATAAATAAACTATAAACATTCATGTAACTAATTATAAACCAAAAAAAAAACACATTTTTAAGAATCACCCAAAGCAGGTTAATATTAGACTTTTGAAAGCGAACCTACCTCATTACGCTTCGTGTCTTGCTGAACGACAAATGCGCAACCTTTATTTCCATCGGAAGCCCCCGCATTCTGCACTCGCGTCCTCCTCGCTCATTTCCCATCGGCGTCATTCATGCAACTTCCTTCCTCCTCCTCAAGCGAAGCGCACTAAACAGATAATCGTAATCTATTAGATTATTATGGGCCTTAGTGAAATGAAGCGCGAGCCAATTTATTGGTCATAATCTCGGGGCGGCATTGTCGAGGCTCGGGCATTGTTGCGCCTGCTTTCGGCAGTCTCTTTTAATCCCCGCGGCGAAGGGATGGAGGACGACGTCGGCTCCTTTTACCGTCGGCAGGCTTACCGGCACTCTCTCTCTCTCTCGCGCGGAGGCGTTTCGCGTATACCTGCTTGCTTTAATTGAGGTTAAGACCGGACCGGACGCTTTCACTCCTTTTTTTCCGGATTTCATCGCCTGCAGCGGGATACGGCGACGCGCCACGGGAAGCTCATTTGGCGTCTTTGGCGCGAAGGAACACAAACAACGGGAGGACTGCTGATTTGGCTCTTGAAAGTTATACAGGACCGAAACTGGTACCCTTTTTCCGGGTCTCTTTGTTGCGAAAATCGAGGGCAGGAGCTTTCCTTTTTTTCTTCTAAATGTTCCTGCAATAATGATTTAATATTTAAATAACATAAATATAGAACGCAATTTTGTCATATATAATTGATGCTAGTAAATTTAACTGAACTAAAATATAAAAAAATAATTTTAATGGACCGCGCAGAACAGTTTTGTATGAATGAATTTTTATTTTAGACAATAAACGAACTATCGCGAGTGCGATATTGCTTTGTCAAATATACCACAAAAATTTCTATAACACAAAAACCGCAGCTCTATATAAATCTACGGTTACGAAACCGCACGCGTAATTAAGCCATAAACCTCACCGAAACACATATAAACTGCCGAAGCAAAACATCAAACGCATTTCGCGTCATTTCCAAGCTTTTCTCCCCCCGCGGCAACAATGCACCCATCCGTCATTCACCTGCAGCTCCTCATTATTCCAGACTAGCCATCAAAAAATTACCGAAACCACAACAAGGAGCCCGGCCCCGAGCGGCTCTCCTCTTTATCCTCGCCGCCGAGAAGCCGAAAAGAGAGCGTTCGCGCATATATGCGCGCATGCGCCCCGCACCGGAGCCTCGGAGAAAAGGAAGGAAAAAATGCGGTCCGCATTGTACGCTCGAGCGTACATCCGTACCTCCGGCCCGCCGCGCGGACCTTTCTATAGGAAGTGGGGGATAACAGGGAAAAATCGGTAATGATCGGAGCGCCGAGGAGAGAGCTGCAGGGCTAATCTGCTTTTCGGGGCCAGTTTTTTACGTAACGCGTTGAAAAGCCGCTATTTAAGGCGCATCAACGTCAGGTTCGGCTTTTTCGGGGATCGTCTTTCCTGCCGAGAGAGCGGCTTCCTTCTTGTCGGTGGCTTTATTATATGAGTCAGAGGGAGGCGGAGGAGGGGCGGAGTTTCTCGTCCTCCTTTGTGCGAGACGCCGTCGATCTATTATTGGACTCGGGAAGGTTATTGGGGATGATGGAGGAATTAATTGAATTAAATGATGGTTAGATGTCTCGGATACCAAAACATAGACGGATGTATTACCTTCTTCGATTTCTTCGAGAAGCGTTACAACCGTAATCTCGTTTTACAAAAGCCCTTTGCTCAAAAAATAAGTGCGTGCTAGAATCGGATTAAAGTGTCGAATTGTCGGTTACACGTAATTTCGACTGATTCTACTCCCGCGAACCTCCTCCAACGAAATCTCGATCTCTCGAACTCGGTGCAGCGGAGTGCATCGCGCTGCACCGCGGCCCTCCACCACCGCTCACAGAGCCTCGCCATCGCGAAAGTCGCAGCGTCACCGCGGCGTTACAAACAGCTCGGGTGTGCATCAAGCACAGCGGGGCCGGGTTAATTATCCTCGGAAAGTGGACTGAATGTGTCTGGAAAGGGGTGGTGGGGAGGGGGAGCCCCTCATTCACCGCTTGGCCGCGATCGAAAGGCGCGCGCACGCGGCTCATAAACACTTTGGGCGTCGAGAGCCGCACATCAAAGGCGACTCGACTCTCGCCCCGTGGCTTGACTTTGAGCCGAGACTCTCTCTCTCTCTCTCCGTTTGTTTGTCGCTTTGTTTGATTTTGCATTCAGGGAGATAGCTTTCACTTACGCGCCCGGCGCCAAGATTAAACGGATTCGAAAATGCGCCTCTCTCTCACAGTCGCCGCCCGCACTCGAGAGAGAGAGAGAGAGAGTCGCGGGGCCGCTTGCTCAGTCGGTTATCACACGCCGTTTTTTCTAGTTTCGCGTTGCAATTCCTTGGAGACGCGAGGCGCGCGAGAGGCGAGACGATGGGCCCGAAGAATGCCTGTTGTGACGGGGATTCTCTATGATGAATTATTTTCAGGGGGCTTCAACGGGGTGTGAATATGTGGCTACTTTTCAGGAAAATAAGGGGGCGGGGGCAGGTTGAAGCGCGGCGGTGTTTTGTGGGCATTGTGGTGTCGTAATTGGCGAGATCAAAAGGGCCGATATTGCTTTGGTGTCTACGATTTGGCTATCAAATTTTCAAGGGCCGCGGGGAGGCGCGAAAAATTGCTTTTGTGTTTTTTAATTGGTCGTTGAAGAAACTGGATTTTAAAGAGGATTCATATAATATTAAGGGAAAATTAACAGTTTTATTGCGAGTCCAGCTTCTTTAACTCATATTAAACAGTTTAACAAAAAATGCATAGAGTTAATTTATTTGTCTAAAGAATTTTGAAATGGAAAAAACACATCCGCCATCCACATAATTAGAAAGCCCTCAAAACAGAGTATTTACGCAAAGTGAAAGCAGAGGAACGCGATTATTTCGTCGACCACAGAGAAGTCAGTCCGAAAAGCAAGCTCCTCTCTCTTTCTCTCGCTTGCTCGAGAAAAGAGTCGGCATATACACGCAGTCGCGCAGTGCAAAACTGGTAATGAGGGCTGAGTAGTACCGGGGCCAGCCACTGTGTTATCACGCGCCACCTTGGAATATCGAGCGGCTCCTCCAAAGCTCGACGCGCTCAAGAGCGTTTGCGAACTCGAGAGTGAGAGAGAGATTCCTCGCGGTGGGTGGCGGAGGAACGGCGCTTGTCGCGCGAGGGCATCATTACGATATATCGGCTCTCTCGCTCCGCTTTCGCTCCTCGTTAAGTCGCTTTTGAGGAGTCGAGCACTCGAGCGACTGTAGCCGATCTCGTCGAGTGACAGCATTCCGACGTCTACATTACGCGTTAATAATCTCTGGTACTTTTTTTTGAGTTTCGTCGCTTTTTTTTTATAGAAACACTGGTTGTTAAGGGGATGAGAGGTGAAAACGTTTAAATTATGGGGTAATTGAAAATTTGTTGATTGTTAATTTGTTGATGGAAACGTGAAAATAAATAGTGCTTACTTGCATTTTCTTTTAAATATATTCACGAATGATTTTTATGAAACTAGGAAAATTATATGTAAATGGAATAACACTGAACTAAATTTCCATTCCTCCTTTAACTTATTTAAATAACAATAACCGGATAATGCAACTGTCTCATGTTAAAAGTCAATACATATATGTAAAAGTACAAATATTTGAGTTTTTAAACAATTTTTTTATTTCAACAATCAGTTTAGTAGAGACTCTACGTACATTTAAACAAAATATCAAAACACGACAACCAAAATCCATAGAAAAAAAAAAAAACAAATCCGCCAAAGCAGCGTAAAGTCTCGAGCTACAAGGGAGCGAACAAATCGAGCAAATGGTTAATGAGCGAACATCAGGTGTCGCGGCGCTTCTCCCTCTCCTCCGCCGATGATTGTCAGCTCCGAAGCATATTACCCCTGGCTCAACGCCTCCGAGACTCGCGGGGCGCGACATTGTGCGAGAGACTCGAGCGGGGGAGCGGACGGAAGCGCGAGTCACTCGTAGCGAAATACTTAAGGGAGAGAGAGAGAGAGAGAAGCGACAAAGGATCGGTCAGGCGTTCGCTGATTTCCTCGGCGCGGCCCCCGAAACTTGGGAGCTTTGTCGGAAGGCGTGAGAGAGAGAGAGAGAGAGAGAAGCTTTGCCGACGCGCACGCCGCTTTTCACTCTTTCAAACCGCCCCAGCGGCTTTCTTTGCACTTGCGTTTTATGTCGCCCGGCTGAGAATTAACGGGGGGGACGAGGAGCGCCGGCGCGAGGGTATTTCGAAGCAATTTATTGTGTGTTTAATCATTTTATTGCTGGGCGCGCGTTGTCGCTTTTATTTTTCGGAAAGAATGTCGAGCGCAGCGGGACGGGGATGCGAAATTTGGCCTTTGATTTTTTTTTTGTTTTTTATTAATTGTGCGATCTTTTTGGTACTTTATACATTTTTGGACGCATAAGATAGAAAGGACTAGAAATAATAGCTTGAAAATACGTTTCTACTATATAAAAATGTCCATAATATAAATCGAGCAAGCAATCCATCTCGTACTGTATCGAAATTCAATCTCAAATCTCGAACGGATTACTTCGTACCGATGATTTCCATCCATTCGCAAAAAAAAAGTTGAACAACAAACGCGAAACATTGGCGCGCAAAGCGCGCCTCAATTCACCTAGTTATAAATAATGGAATAAAGAACCTTCCGTATAACATTCTCCTCTCTTAAAAAAATGATAACGAAAAAGTGAAGCATGAATAAAACAATGAAAAATGAGACTATTTAAAATATTTTTAAAATAATGTGTTATTTAATTTCAACGAAATTGAAATTTATCAATAAATGAAAATAATTTCAATGTTATTATGTATGATAAAAATATATCTATTATTAAAACTATCTTACATTAATGTCAAATATATTTAGTGAATGTAGCGTAGCTCGGTTGGATGGCGCTAGTCATATTAACCCAAGCTAAATTCTGCTATTACCTCGATCGTCGAAAATTTGCATATCAGCAAGGATAACAACAGCTATTTTCATCCGAACGCATCATCGGTAAACACGCAACAGTAACCAAATCCACGTCCGACAAATTGAAAAATAAAGAATGGCTTAATACCCCCGCGCGCATATCCCGGCGCTGTTTAAACAGCCTCATAATCAACGCCCAAACCAAATTCCTAGCGCGCGCTCATAAGCGGACAATATCAATCGGACGCGAATCCCGCTTAACAAAGTACTACCGTCCCGCATCGTCGCTCGACTAGCCATAAGCCCCCCCGAAGTATCGAATTTCCCGTCGCGCTAAATAGACCGTCGGGCGTAGGTGTGTTGTTGCCGGGGCCTCGACGAGGGTAATGAAGAGGTGTTGAACCGTGAGCGCGAGGGGGGGGGGGAGGGGGACGCCATAATTTACGGCTCACTCGTTAGTCACGGGTTTTAACCAATTACGCAGCTTGATATCCGAGGCCCGCGCCGATAGCGCCGTTTTGTCGCTGCCCGCGAGAGCGAGAACACGTGCGAGAGAGAACCCCCGGGAGTTTATTAGGGAGATCGCGCGGACTGCGCCGCGTCCCGGGGTGTGAAGAGGCTTTGTTCGGAGCGGCGCGACTTTTTTTTGCCCCCGGTGGGAAGGTGAGAGTAATGCGTTTTTAATCGAGAATGTTGTATTGAAGGGGTTCGATGAAGCTTTTGGTGCTACGTATAGTCTAATTGCAAAATGGAGAATTCATGTTTTTTGGATTTACCGTCGATGGTTTTGATATTTTTTTTAATTTTGAATTTTATAGTTTAGAAGGTTTTGAATTTTGTAAGGTATTCTTAGGCTGATTAGAGTGAGGGTTTTAGGCAAAAAAATGTTGGATAACGATTTATTGCATACCTACTTTTTAGCAATATATTCTTCAGAAGAGAAACATTAAATTTACCTTACGGTTATCATTAATTATTTTATTGAATAAAGTAAAAATTGCACTTTAAGTGCAAAAAAATCATTATGAAACTTGACAGACAAGTGTCTTTTAGAAATAGTTTCCTTCTAAAAAACCCTGTAGCACCCGCTTAAAAAATCCAAAGAATATCCCTCCAGCCTCTCCTCACGCTCTCTTTCCTCCAAGCAAACCGGAATCGCGCCGGTAGAACAGCTCCTTCACCGAGCGATGCTACTCAAAACCAGCGTCCTCTCTCTCTCTCTCTTTCTCTCTCCCTTTCGCCGAGCGTTAGAAGGAAGTTCGGGAGCCAGCGACTTCTAACGGGGCGCGCAGCGTGACGCCAGTCCCAGGTGTTGATAATCCTCCCCTAATTGTGCCGCCTCCAGGATAACTCCCATTAAACGCCGCTAAATACTTGTTTGCGGCTGCGCGCACAACTTTCCACGGCGGCTTTCACGCGGCCGCGTTAAAAGTTTTTGTGCTCTCGGCTCGACGGTCCTCCGGAGTTTCGGTTGCGCGAGCTCGTGTATTCAGCCGGGATTTAAGGGAGCGAGAAGTCTGAGGCGGACGCGGTTCTGGTTGCTTTTGTCGGGTGATAATTTTTGATAAAGATGATGGCTTAATTAGGGGTCTTTGCCTTCGGTTCAGTGATTTTAAGAATTGTGATAAGAATAGCTAAAAATTAAAAAGCGTTTCAACGAATCAAAAACGAAGAAAGGAACTGAAAAAGTATCCGCAAAATATATCCCTCAACGGGAATTCCAACGTAGCCGCAGGTAAGACAAAGCCCCGGCTCACAAAGCGTCCGATAGCGTCCCGGGCACTATCACTCGCGGCAATAGATCCGGATCAGCGCCATCTGCATGTCAGCCGGATGTTCGATCGGGCTTTGGCTCGGGCCGATAGGAAGCTGCTGCCGCTGCAGCTCTAATGGATGAAGAGCGCTATCCGACGGCCCCGGACGTATATCTCCCTCGGCGATCGCAGGCACGTCCTCGTATCTTCGGTAATCACTCGACCTCGTCATTGACGTGGCCCTCTCGCTTTGCTCGTCAACCCGAGAGCGAGAGAGAGAGAGAGAGAGAGAAGCGAAGGAGGTGCTTTTTGCGGAAACTCGACCCGATAATGATGAGCGCCGAGGAGGCGTCGTTAAAATGCTGACGAGAGAGAGATGGGATTGTCAGACTGGAAGAGATTGCTCCTGTTAGATAATATGGATTTCGAGAGGGGAGGGGTAGAATCGATTTCAGGTTTTTTTATATATATTCGAGAGTAAGTGAAAAATTGGAGTTTTGTTTATTGAAAAATTTAAAATTCATAAAATGTAATACTGACAGGAAATATTATATTCTAAACTTTTATCTCAAATTAGAATCATTTTTTATTTGTACGAGTATCGAAAATTGCAAATGAATTTGAATACATATATTCTTATCTCAATATTTATGGTCACTTTTTTGAATGCTTTTAAATTAAATAATACAACGTTTAAAAATATGAAAAAAATAAAAATGAAGCATGAAAACAGATTTTAAAATCGTAATTAAACAGTGTGAAAAACTTAAAAAACGAATTGAGCAAGGATACAAGAAATGAATACAAACAATGGTTTTAGATTTACGTGCTTATGAGTTTATTGCATTGGATCGATTTATTTATTTACAGTGGGAGACACATACATATATGCGTATTTTATCTACTCTACATCGATTATCTACATGTTATTACTTGTTCTTGCATACGTGATCTGCTTCCTTAACGCTTACTTATTCACCCGCCTGCGTCAACTATTTCTCTTTTTATAGCCTTACACAATCTTATAGAGAGATGGATCCTGATAAGGGCTGATTCTCGACTTCCGGCGAGGCGCCGACGTCGGCGCCTCGCTCGAGTTTCGATAAATAAGTTGTTTCGGTGCAGCGGGAAGGGAAGAGAGAGGGGAAGATTACAGAGATTCTGGATACTTGAGTCGATATACAAAATGGCGGACTATTGAACGCACACTGCAGGATATTCTGTCGCGCTATTGCAAACTCGTGCAACAATTACTTCGTTGCTCGCAATATTGGTATGATTAATGGCCAACATTAGTTTTTCGATCGATTATTACCTAACTACGGTCGCTTACAGCTACTATCACACCGATTTATACAAGTTTTTGTTTTCTATAAAGTACCATTTTTTCGGGGCAATTGTTTTCCTTCTCGGTATGCCCTGGATTGTGCATTTAGATCAGCACGCTTTGGCATTAACATTTGAAAAATTCTTATTTTATTCTGGCTTACTGATGGTTACATTCATTTTTATACAGCTTTTTAAAAAGTAGATCAATGATCATTGACATTAAATTAATTGTTCAAAACTTTTTAGTGTCTATGTATCATGAAATCAAAGTTTTCAATTAAATAATTTATTAATCTTTTTGAATATTTTAATTTCATATAAGTGAAAATAACATAAAATCTTTTCAAATGTTTGATTTATTTACACTTAAAATAATGAATGTCATCTTGAGTTATATTATTAAAATATTTGACAAAGTTTAGAAGCCTTTACAAAAACATAAAAACGCACTATTACTTTTAAACTTGGAATAATCGAATATTATCTACAATTATAAAGTAAGTATAATGCACATTTTTAATCCTTCTTTAACAATATAAATAAACGTACTATTTGCACAATCAATGAATCATATTTTGATATTATTTATATCATTGATTTTACTAGGACGCTTAATGGATTTTATTTACAAATATTTACAAGGAAAATTTATAACACTTTTGTTGGTTCTCAAAGTAATCATTGATTAGTGCTATATTAACTTAATATCGAATCGGAATTACCTAGTCATGTTGAGTATGCAGTACGAGTACATGTGTGCACATTTGTTTACACATAATTATTAATTTTCTGTTACCGGTGTATGTTCAATAATCAGATTGCTGAAAACATACATTGAGCACTTGAAAGACCAATTTGGATTTGGAATATTTAAAATTTCAGCAATACGAAGCTTTACGAAGCATCGGTTACGTGGGATGCAATGAATTTTTACAGTTTTACAATATTGATTGAGCGTTGCAAAAAGTGTGGCTGCCATTACTTTGGTGTGCAATTTTCTACCTAACGATTATACGCAGTCTTTTGATTTTCGCGCTTAACGACCGCGACTAGAAAACGCCCCTCTCGACAAAAGGCAAGATATATAGTTTTTTTTTTTACATAAAATTTCGGATGATTTATTGCTTCTACAGTTACATTGGAGAACGAAAGGTGAGCTTTCCGTGGAAAAGTTTTTAAAGATAGAAAATTTGACATTTCAAACAGCTTGTTTATAATTATAGAGGTTTAAGCTTACGGAGCTGCTGAAACTTTCAAAAATTGACATTCGTTGCAATAATATCCATTACGTTCAATTGGTAGTTCGTCAATTTTTCAAAGCTTTAACACATTTTACTGGATTTTTATCACATATATGGTAATGCGCTAATATATAACAGTTTCTTTCTTCGAAGGAATGCAGTTACAATATTTAATTACTTCCGAACCCTGTATTGGCCTTTAACGGTAGAACTACGCCTACAAAGATGTTAATCTTAAATGAGGTAGTTGGTTGTTATTAATATGCAATGGTATAATTTCACTGTCCATGAATCAGTCCGTTATAACACTTAATCAATGCCTTTGATTAGAATCACCACAACCTCTATTCACTGTATTTAGTCCGTCTCAAAACACAAGATCGCTCTGATCGAATTCGCCTCTGACGTCAGTTCTGCCGTCGCAGAACCTCGTTCGCAATGCTCCCCCGCGGCGAGACCTAGTCAGCGTCGGTCTTCCTCCCGGGTCACTTCGTAGATTGCACCAACGATCCCAAGTCGGCGGGATAGCAGGTGGAGGCGAACATGAGCGGGCACTGGGTCTTCCTGGCGAAGGGCACGCTCTCCTGTCACAACATCTTGCTCAGGTAGCTGTTGGAGCCAGGCGGCGGCAGTAGGAACGGACTGACGAACGCATGCGCCGTCGGACCGTGATGGACCGGCGAGTACGCCGATTGCTGACTGTGATTCGACTGGCTGGAGCTGCTCAGAGCACTGAGAGGTACGGGAGAACCGGTTTCGTGGAGCTTCCGCATGTGCTTCTTCAGGTCGAAGTTCCTGCAGAAGCCTTTGCCGCAGATCTTGCAGCTGAAGGGCTTCTTGTCGTTGTGCGTGTGCATGTGGAAGGTCAGGTTGTAGATCTGGTGGAAGGCCTTGTTGCATATGTGACACTTGTAGGCCTTCTCGCCGCTGTGGGTTAGTCTGTGATTCTTGTAATTGCCCTTCTGATGAAAGCCTTTGCCGCAGTACTCGCAAACGAAGGGCTTCAAATTCGTGTGGATCCTCGTGTGGGTATTGAGCGTTGAGCTACGGTTAAAGGCTTTCCCACAAGTCATGCACTTGTGAGGCTTCTCTGCCGTGTGAATGATCTTGTGCCTGCACAATGTACTCGCTTGGCGGAATCCCTTGTTGCAGATTTTGCAGATGAAAGGCCTGGCTCCGGTATGTACCGGCATGTGCCTTGTAAGATTGTAGTGGGCGTTGAAGACCTTGCCGCACTCCGGGCAGGTGAAGGTCTTCTGTTTTGCTGGATTGCTGCTACAGTTCGCTGGCTCTCGAAGTGACGAGGCCTTCTTCTCGGTAGTAGTACTCTCCCTCGACTGTTCAGGCGAACTCGACGACAAGGACAACCTGGACAGTTGATTCGACGGTGGCGGAGGCGAGCGACTCGTTGACAAGGACAACCTGGACAGCTGATTTGAAGGCGGAGTCGTGCGACTGCTCGGGGTTGTCGTCGGTGTCGTCGTCGATGGTGGCGGATGTGCAGGGAACGACCTCAGCAGAGGGTTCGAGTAGTGCAGCAGCGGGTAGTACTGCAGGAGGTCAGGATGGTGCCTGAACGTCGGCACGTACTTCTTGAAGGCGGACTCCAGGTGAGCCGAGTAGCTCAGAGAGAGACTAGGCGCTGCCTGATGGAGTATCGTCGTCGCTGAGGTCGGCGATGATGAACTGGAGGACGCTGCTCCTGAAGGCTGATTGGACGACTCGGTCAAGCGCTTGTCCGGCTCCATGATCTTCGCGATCGAGAAGGTGAGATTGCGGCTTGGCGTCGGCGAGGTGACCCTGTCGGGAGGCAAGCTCGTCGGTGTCTCCGTCTCCATTGCCTGGCTCGATGAGAACGGTTGCATAGCATCAATCTGGAATCAAAGGAAAGAATTTAAGGTCAGAACTGTATTTACCTCTGAGACTTATTTTAAATATAATATACGTTAATAACAAATAGATGCAGATGTTTCATCTGATTATCAATTTATAGCGATATAAATTGAGGTTGCAGTTGTTTTGGGAGTTACGATTAGTTTTTTTAGCATCGCAAGTCAGTAAAGCGTAACAATTATGCAAAAATAAACGATAGCACGTATATATTCGAGAGCAGAGAGTTTTGCAGGAGCCGAGTCACTTGGGAAAAATGCGAGAAAAGAGGAGCAGGTAAAAATATACGACCCTCACTTTAACACATCGTATGCAACAAGGCTTGATGAATAGCATTTGCATGTTGAGTGCGGTTTACCGCGCCGCTTCTTAATAACCTTTTTTGCATAGTTCCACCCGGCGAGCTTATCGATTAGTTACTTAACTGCATTCTTTTTAGCCTCGGCTTCCATGAATAAACTCTTCAGTATCCCGAATTTTCACTCGCCGGCGTGTGCCTTCCTTTTCGCGATCGCGAACGCCATTTTGGTCGCCTCTCATTAATATTGAAAAAAAAAAAAATCAATCGAATCGAGGGCTCGATTTGACGAGCGGTGAGTCAGTTCTTAAGCAAATGGGACGCGCGCGGCACTCGCGAAAGCGAACGTTTACGTCGAGAGCGGAACCCACATGTTTCGAAGTACCGGCGACACATGCGCCATTACGTTCGCTCAATTGGCCCTCGGGTTGACGGGAAAAAAAATCTCCGAAATCATAGGGGTTGCTTAAAGTTAACTTTCGCATCAGACAATTGTCTTTTGTACGGGCGAGCAAAAACTTCCCTATCTAATTGTCTTATCCTATTCTTTTGCTGTGCTCCCTTTTGTGCGCTTATCAATTGTCATCGAAAGTTTGATACGAAATATATTATTTTTTAAGTTTTTCACATGTTCTTTTATGTACAAAGAAAATTAAAGCTTTTTAATAGCTAATAAGCTAACAGCGCAATTCAGCCACATATGAATACTTAAAACAACGTGTCCGCGTGTCCACAGCCCGAGGTTAAAATTTCAAGCAGGCCTTACTTAATCCAGGACGTATTGCAAGTAAGCTTTCATCCGTCCGAGCCTTTACTGAGAGAGAGAGCTCAGCATTCGCGGAAAAGGGGAATTGAATGGCTGAGCCTGAATGAGATGCAAAATGGTCAGCACCGCGTCGCGTGTCCTCGTCTGCGTCGCGACTCGCAAAAGGCTCTCTCCTCTTCTCCTCTCCCCGGAGGAATATATGTATATACATATATACGTCTGCGACGTTTGCACTGCGACGACGACTGCTCGGAAATGTTTGCTCCTCGGAATGGCGTTATATTTGAACTTGGAATGACGGCCGGAATTGGATGGCGCGCTTGCGGCCTGAGTAGTAGTCAGTCATCCTCTTTACCCTTTCGCCTATCTTGGTGTGCGCGCGCGCGTGTGTGTCGGTGCGGGAGTACGACTGCGCCTTAAAATCCCCTGAATGCCGTCGCGCGACGGGAGAAGAATCGAAGAAAAGCCGGCGCTCGGCTGGTCTTTTCTCTCTCGTACGTGGAGCCTTGGGTTCTTTATCTCTTGATTTAGCCGAGAAATGGCCTACAGGTTCATTATTTTGCGGTTGATGACGAGGGTGGGATGTTGGACTTTGGTAAGTAACCTAGTGTATTACATTCAGCTTGTTTTACGGAAGGAACGTCATTCTTTCGAGTAAATCTTTATGTTTATTCAGTTTATTATTGATGTACAGGCGTATTTTGATGAAATTGTTAATATACTTTAGTAGAAGATATATAATTAGAATGGTTAAAAGATTTTTAGAGATCAAGATCCAAGTGAAATAAAAATTATTCCACAAAGGTAGCAAAAGTGAGTTTATCCGAATTAAAAATTGAGCACAGAAAACAAAAAGCTTCAATAATTGAATTCGATTGTTTCGATTAAAACAAAATGGCCAGCCGAACACTCGACGTTTCAATTTGCAACTTCTATTTTTAACGCGACTATTTTACCGCGCGCGCGATAATGGCGATATGCTAGAACGACGCCAGGGCCGTTCAAGTGGCATATGTTCGCGCGTAATTTAATCTCTTCCTGTGCCACCGTAATTCAAACTATACACCTAAGCAGAAAAACGCCAATGATTGCATGCTTTCAACTCGCCTCTCTCTGCACGGCAATTACACACCCGCACGTTTTAACTTCATTCATGGCTTATAATTTGATTTTTCTACTGTTCGCGCGTCACTTTTGCAGGAGGGCGCGACGCGTTCGGCTTTTAACCATCCTAAAAGCGAGCGTGCGATTTTTGTTCGAGGTGATTTTTTTTTATTTGTTGGAGACGGGAATATTATTGGAGTTTATTATATTGATTATCGAAAAATATTCGAGAGGTTTTACATTTTATATATTAATGTATTTTGTACATTATCACGAATAAAAATTCCAATTTCAACATTTTTAATAACTTTGCGTAGAAGAATCAGAATAGAAAATTATTTTATAATACAAGCACACGATACATTAATAAAACTGCCAATGACTGCCTTCCCACTCAAATCCTCGACCGCTACGTTAGTGGGAAAATAGCAGAGGATCAGGAGCTCGAACTCAAATTAAGAGATTCCCTGTCAAACTTGCTTACGGGAGCAGAGGTTGACGCGGCGCACAACAGCGGCAGGGCCGACAAGGCGGTTTTCCGTGCGCGCGCCTGACGCGTCGGCCCCGCCCATCTTGTAACTTGCGATTGTCCCGAAGCCAAAGCCAGCCCTAATCATCGGGGAATATGACGAGAGGGAAAGTCGACGTCTCTCTCTCCCTCTCTCGCTTTATGCTCTCGAGCCGCCGGAAAACAGAATGGAAGAGCGGCAGATTTTCGGAGTCGGAGTTGCTTTTGGAAGAAAAGTCGGGTATCGATACTGCATACATACTTTATTTAAGTATTTATATACATTTCTAAACAAGTGTCTGAGAAATCCTTTGCATTGTGAAATTGCTAATTAGATCATAATAATTAAAACAGTGTAGCGTTAAAAGATATTTTATAACAAGAGTGGGTAAAAAAGTGAATATTTAAACTGAAGCATAATAAAATTTTAGGGCATTATTATTTTATGTTTTAGAACTGAAGCTAATTAGCAAATTTCTTGAATATTTTTTACAAAATTTTTAAAGTACTTAATCAAAAAATTTGGTATCCATTGCAGTTCTGAATGACATATTATACAAATACAAATTTTTGCTGAATAAATATATTCAGTCACTAATTCCTTCTGCAAGTTACGGCAAAGCCAAAATCTTCAAATTTCAACATCTTGGAATCAAACGAAACTAAACATGATACCTCATAATATATATAATTTGATAAAAAATCAATTATACAAATAATAAATATAAATCTATCATAAAGCGATAAATGTCCCTTAAACCAACGTAAAATAATTATCCTAGCTAAAAAATTCTTTTTCCCACAATGAGCAAGATGCAACGGCCAAAAAGATAATCCAATAGAATAAAAGAAGAAAGCAGAGCGAGCTACGAAAGTAACAGCCGCGCGCACAGCAGCCATCGACTAAATACCTCCCCGACAAAGGAGGCACCCATGATTACGTGCGCGAGACGCGCCGCTCTCGAGGCCGTCGTTGTACCTTTGAACGCTCGTCACTCTCCCGCAGTCGCGTAATTCTCCTTGTAACTCCCCGAGATTAGCGGCTCGGGCGCAGCTCGACTTTTTTGGCCGGGGGATTTCCTGCCTCCGCGTGAGTTAAGATTTTGGAGGCGAAGAATCGAGGGACTTTTCATATTGTCGTATTATGAAGTGAGGACGATTGTCTGTTGGAAGAGAATTGACGATTGTAGGCGGAGAAGAGAATGTGGGAGCTTTCGGCGCAGCGGGTGTTGAATATATAGAAATCGATTGAATGGAATTATAGGCTTTTTGGTAAAATTTATACTACGCTAAAAAGCTGATAATATCAATTCCTGTAAAAATATTTGTGTAATGTAAATTTAGACAGAATCTGTATGCAACGATGGTTTTTTAACACTTTGTACACAAAATATCATTTCGCCTACAAAACATTTTCTTGAGAAAATTAAATCTTTTTATTAACAATAGCCTTTCTTTGATGTGACAGAAAAAACTGCAGTATATTTCACATGAAAAGATAAGTTATGTTATTTTATTAACAGACTTTTCAGTAAATCCTCTCTTAAAAAAGTGATGGCCGGATGTTGTGAATCTTTTAAAGACTGATTTTGATTAGTCGGTAAGGAATAGGCGCGAGAATTTGCTATATACATCCGCTAGATTTAAATTTTCATAAATATTTGAAACTAAATAATTGAAATTAAATTGAAATACTTAAAATAAAAGAATTAATATTTTATTAATTAGTATTTTAAAAATTAGGAGACCATTCTATCATGTTTAAATCAAGTAAAATAAAATTATACTGGAAAATTGCGTGTGCAACCCCCCCCCCCCCAAAAAAAAAAACAGAAAATAGTACCAGCGAAGCGCGTTGGATTTTGCTAGTAATATAAATTTAATGTTTAATCTATAAATGTTCTGCTTATTTTTAAATTATATTTAATAACTCACATACTACGTGAAATATACAAGCTTGAACTAATAAAATATAACACACATAACTTAAAATGGCTATAATAACCTTTCAATTAATACCCGTGTAAATAAAAAAAGAGCACTTTTTGCACAGCACTCAAAAATCAAAAAAATTCATTCACGCCAATCACTTGCTAAAAATCTTAAGTGTACACGAAAGCAATTGCTTGACAACCAAGATTGATTAGCCTTTTAAAAAAGCTTAATTACTCAGAAAGCAAAACCCGCGAGTCAACTGAAATCACCGCTCGTTAACGATCCCGCAGTCCAACTCCCCCACAGAACAAAGCATGCACTAATAACAACGCAAGATAAGAAAACGTGATTATCAACACACACCATTGTCCAGCGCATTTGAGTAGCCGAGAGCGCGCGTTCGCCTTCGTGTAGGAATCGGTCCGACAGAGCAGCTCCACTTGCTCCTGCGACGGCTTGGGCACAAAAAAAGACCAACGTAGCTTAGGACCGGCGTGCGCCGCCACCTCTCTCCGCGCCGCCGTGGTGGGGGAGAAGATCGATAGCGCGGAGTGGGGCGAGCCGCGCGCCGATTGGTCGCCGGCGGCGCGCGGTGGGTGGGGCCTCGCGGCGGCTGGAGGGGACGGCGGAAGGGGGGGCTAATACATTGTTACGGCCAGTTAACGAGCGGGAATCGCGGCGGCGAGCCGCAGCGGGGCCCGGAGGGGAAGCGGAGAGGGATGCCAATTTCATCAATTTATTTCAATCTGCGACGCGAGACGTGATTGACGAGGAGGCACTAGAGACCATTTTGTTTTTCTCGTTTTGTCGACGAGGCCTTCCTTTTTTCGCCGGAGACTGCCAGCCGATGCCGAGGCAGGTGATGATTTGTTGGTAAGCTTTTTGCGGGATTACTGGCGGAGTGATTGAGTTCATATGTTTGCGCAATCTGAAGAAGAAATCTGGATGGTGGTTTTACCGATGGCAGCAATTTTATTTGTGCGAGAATATTTGCATAATTGTCGGTGAACGTAAATTAAATGCAGTACTTTAGTTAAACTGCAAAAACATCTTCATTGCAATTTACGTTTACTAGAGAATTTTATAAAATTTCACCTCTTATTCATGGTTATTCTATCGAAAAACGGAGAAAAATATCTGAATCTTCATTTATCTAATCGCATTAAAAGCGTCTAATATAACATCTACGTAATATATAACAAAATACAAATCAAACCCTGCCAGTTTGCCCCTTGCATCAAGCGGTTCTTAAATTAAATTTAAGAAGAAGAATCAAAAGTAAATTATAATACGAATTCCTTCGTCCATTACCCAATCGCCGATAAATAGTTAATACAGATCTCAGAAGATCCATCGAACGGAGACGACTCTTCTCCGCTATGCGCCGAAAACAATGCGAGCAACAACGACTGTGCACTTCCGGTTGCCAATCGAACCCGCTCCGGCGGGCAAAGGCGAAAGGCGCTAAGTGTGCAAACTTTGCCAACGTCGTTACTTATGCTCCGGCGAATCCAATCAAGCCGGTAAACTATTAAAGCCGGGGCCGCACTACTGCCAACTTAAAGAAAGTCCAAGGACGCGCGAGGGGCGAAGGGAAAAGGGGAGGGGGGGGGGCGAAGGGCCGGAGAGCTCGAAGGAAACTTGAAATGGCTTTGCAAATTTGCCCTGGCCGCCATCGCCGAGCCGTTAATTACCGTGCCGCTTTCTCTCTGTCTCCGGCGATTCTCCGTCTGCGTTTGCCAGGGGCCTTTTGTGCCGAGCTTCGAGGAGATAACTCCGCGCTTTATTTCATTTCAGTCTCGCATTATTCTTTTGATGTTTCGCCTCTGTAAAGGGCTAATTAAAAGTTTTATCGTGTTTTATGATTTTCTTGCGGAAGCGCTTTTTTAAATCGATAGGTTATGGGGTGTCGGCGCGATTGATTTTACTTTCCGATGAAATGGATATTTTAAAATGGTATCTAATGATATTGTGAAATATTTTAATTTGTGTTTAATAAATGTAGTACAAACACTGAGTGATTCAGATCTGTTAACTTTATTTCTTATGCAATTATAGACTGCTGAATTGCCGAAATCTTTTATATATTCAGTTTTTCCAAAAAATAACTAACTTCCCTAGTGATATTGAGGTAGTTGCCGAGTCTAAATTAAGCGTTTAGAAAAATGTTTGAATAAAGTTTTATTCAAATCTTTATTGACGCATTTTGGTATAAACAATTAAGGATAACTTTGTTCTCATAAACTACCTTGTAATCTCCCTCAGTAAATTTGTAGATAAATGTATAAAGAATAAAATAAGCCTATAATACTCAGATTCTCCAACTCCGTTTAAATTTCTTTATCTGAGTCACTCCTTTCGTTTTCTTGGCCGTCTGGATGGTCCAGGAGATCGATATCAAGACCAAAAGTTAAGGAGCGATTAAGCAGACTAGAAGATGAACTTTTTATCTCTGTCTTTCGTCATCGACTTCCAAATTCTTTGCAGAATGGCGACGAGACCCAGTCAATTAGGAGTAAACTGCTGTGGGAGAATTGATTTCCGTTAATTTCCTAACTTAAAGTCCTTAATTAAGAGGTACTTTAAAGTTGGTACAAATTGCTTCGATTTTATTTGATTTTACAACGAAAAGGAGAACTATCAATAAAGATTAATTTCAACGTCTGAGCTGCTTCTTTTTATTAAAGTAATAAATAGACTTTCTGAAGTAAATTTGACATTTAATGTAAAAAATAAAATAAATATAAAAAAAATTCCCTTATTTTAATATGAGAAATGCTTTCATTAAAGTTGAAATTTTTTTCATTACAACAATCAGATTTTCACCTCAACCTCGACATTTAAAAAAATTCATAGAAAAGTGAATTTGCCATTAACGTCGTTAAATACTTTTTGTGCACCAATTATACCTAACGAACAATAAATTTAGCTAATGCAGATATCGATTCAAATACTTCTTCAGCTAAATTTATCCGAAGCTACCGCGTAAACTTGAAAACTTTCCGCCGCCGAACACCGACCAATCCTCCGTCCCGGCCCTCTCGAAGGGATCAAGCGATCGCTCAACGAGCTCTTACGTCACTCGCACGGCCCTGCCATCCTCCGGAAAAGCCGGGCGCAATAAAGATGCTGGTGTGCGGCGGGGCTCCGGCGCGAAAAGTGGCAGGCGATTGTGCGTCCTGCCTCATCACATATCCGGCCTATTAGGGCGAGATCCCCCTTCCCCGATTGTTCCAGCCCCTCTTCTCGCCGGAGAGAGACTCTCTCCCGACCCCGAGGAAAAGCGACGTATAATTAGCATTCGGGGGCCAAGGAAGCTGAGGATGACAGCTGAGCACAATGAGAGCTCGCACCCTTTTTTTAGCGGCGCGTTTAAGCCGATTTCGGATCGGCGGTTCGTCGTCGTCGTCGATGATGTTGCCGCGGGGGCTTTTTATTTACGATGAGCGGTGTTCTTTTCGGCGCTCCGTGCGGATGCTGTGTCGCGGCGAGGAAGTGCGGCGACCTGGAAGTTTCTGGATCGAGGATTTTTTCGGGTCGTTGGGAGGCTGGAAGAATGGATTGTAGATGTCTTTTATAGGAAGATTACGAGATTTCTAGTCCCTCTAGCAGAATGAAAATTGAGCTCGATTCTGGTGGGTAGTTTTTGAAAAGAGATTTGTGAAACAAAGATAAACTTTTGTAAAAATAATTTAAATAAATAACAAACATCTTGCATGCATATTAAATTTACACTATACCCAACTAGAAGACTGAGTCATCTACACATCCAAAAGTAAATCGGCAAAGCCATTGAATCAGAAGCACTAAAAGTGAAATCGAATCAAAACCCATCGGCCCCGCTCCCCGCAGCAGCGGGGACAATTCAAATCGATCAAAGCTGCAAATAATCTCCTTGACTAACCAGCGACAAAAAAGTGGCGCGGCGCGTCGAAGACCCACAGCGGGCCACTCTCTCTCCCACGCGGCAGCAGCAGCCGTCGCTCAACCGCCGCCGCCGCCGCGAGACTCACGCATTCGAAGCCACACGAGCGTAGGCCTTAAAGGGCTGGAATAATGGAATTGTTTACACTCCAGTAGTGTATACGGCAAAGCCCGCAGTACAGCCGTACGGGGCGATCGGCGACTCGGTGCGTGCGGTGCGCGAAATTTGTACGAAATGCACGCGGCGCTCCTCCTTTTTGCCAGCGAAAGATCGCCGCGCAAATATTGGCCGCTTTTGCCCCTTTTTGGATAATTTTCTGTTTGCCGACGATGAGTTTTGCGCGCGGCAAATATTTATGCGCCTGCTTGCCGCGCACGCGAGCTTTTTACATAAATATTCATTCCGCGAAATAAATATTAATGTAAACACAGGCGCCGGCGGTTTGTTTGATTTCAGCGATTTTGCGGCGAATAATGATTCGTAAAATATTTTTTCAACCAATATACTCGCAGCTCGTAAATTTCAATTTTAAATGAATTTGCCATCGTTATCATTCTGCTGCAACTAGTTACGCGAGGAGAAAACGTCCAAAAAGAGCGAGCCAACCCAATCGCGAAAAAAACGCAAAGAGCGTTTATATCTCCGTCTGGAATCGTCTCTCTCTCTCTCTCTCTCTCCGCGCGACACCGAAAGCCAACGGGATGGCGACGCGTCCAACAAAAGTCCGGGCTCGAAAGATCGGCGGAAAGATCGCGTTGACGGGGGGGCCCCCCCCGACACAGCTGCGCGGTCGCCGGGGGTTCCCCCGGTTCCCTTTTCTGGCGGCGCGCCGCCCATGGCTGCAGCTCGTTATCACTGATTTTTATTTTTCCACCTCTCTTTGTAAAAAGGAGAGAGAGAGAGAGAGGCTCGCGCCGCCCCTCGCTGCGCGTTTCTGCTCCGCTCATGGGAAAAAAGTGTCACGCGAGAGGCACGTACGGCGCGTCAAGACTTTTGCCCGCTCGGAGTCGCCGGCTTTCTTTCTCTCTCTCTCCCGGTGCTTTTTTTTCTGCGGACCGTCGAGAGAGAGAGGTATTGTTTGCGCCGATTCGAGAGCGGATCTCTAATTAAGCCGATGGATCGTGCTGGGCGTGTGTGTTTGAGTTTCGCGCTGTTCATATATGGTTTTAACGACTTGGGCCGGCGGCTTTTTGTTTGGCCCCGCCGGTCCTTGGAAGGTACGGCGAGGCAGTCGAGTGGGAAATCGTTTAATTGGAATTTATGCTTGTTTCCTCGCGGGAAGAAAGGGTTTTTTGTTTGCGGCAGCGTCGAGGTAAGATTTCGGCAATACGTATTAGAATTGAACAATGGTTAAATCTAACGTATATGTAAACATACGCGTTTTCCATGTATCGCAACGTCAACGACTTCGAGCGATCGGTAATCCTGCCTCCCCGTCTGAAAAGGCGAGCGATCTTTTTAATCGTCAAAGGCAAACGTCAGGAATCGGACGTCATCAGCGCTAAGCGACTCGGCGCGCATCTCATGTTTCTCCGCAAACGAGAGCGATCGCCGAGCAGCGGCGGCAGCATAGCGCCTTTTGAAAGCGACAAAAGCGCCGGGGAGTCTGAAATGGACAATGAGCGATTGTTTTCCGTGACTTTCGTATCCCCGGCGCTCATTATTTCGCGCGATCATTGTTACCGTTATTACCATTATTTGACAGAGGCGGTTTCGGGTTACGCGGACGTCATTGTCGTGCGGTGCGCATGCGAGAGCGCCTCGGCGGGAAGCGTCGCGGGTTCGTTGGGTTATTTAATGGGGATTTTCAGGTTTGATTGGAAGCAAGCGTCTTTTGCCGAGGAGTTTTCTCACAAAGGTTAGAGTTGAGGAGATGCCGCGTATGGTCAGTTGGGAGTGCAATGATTACTGGAAAAGTATCATAAGTTTAAAAGGCTTAGAAAAGAATTATATTTATATATTTAAGCTTCAATACTGTTGAAATTCCTCTAAAAATTTATTTAATTAAAAAACATAATAATTATAATATATTTTATAATGCTTTAATAAAATTTGAATAACATTGCTTTATTTGGAGTATACATTGAGAAAGATGTTTTCTTCTCTTGAAAGTTGAATTTGAAAAGTATCGAGATTTTAATTTTTATGGATGAAAAATTGTAAACAAATAAAAAATAAAATATTATTATTGTAATACGTATTTTCTCACAAAATTAAAATTAATAGTTTTCCAGTAAAATTTTTATTTTTATTTACGTTTAATGTTGCCTGTACTTAAGAGGTCTGAAAAGATAAACAAATCAATGTTCTATTTAGATTCTAACTGATTGTCAGCGAGGACGGTCGACTCTTTCACTTTAAATATCTATCTGTAATCATTACTAATACTTTTCTAAGTTTAATCGAGTTGTTGAAAAAATAAATTGTCTAAATAAATATATTGAATTTTTTTAGTTTTTACTGACTCAAACTTTGCTCAATACTCAGAAATGGATCGTGTATTGAGACCACGAAACAAAAGAAAAGATCCCTCACATGGTAAGACAACTAATATTATATTTAATAAGACAATTAATAAGGTTTAATAAGACAAATAATATTATATTTATTAATTAAATCTAATAAATAAAAATAATTTGTTTTACAGATGAGGAGGTACCGCAAATAAAACAAACAACAGAGGAAAAAAAACGAAACAAAAGTAATTATTTTTACTTGTTATTTAAATATTTATGTAATTAAATCCAATTATTGAATCATAATTTTTTAGAACAATCTGCTTCTTCAAACCGTCGAGGAGCAGCAAAAGAAAATAGCCGAGGTATGAAATGACTATTAATATCATAAAGTTTTATGTTTGACTAGTCAAGTTTGCGATACAAAAATAAAATTTTATATTCAATTCAATTCAGTAGTTATGAAAAAAACTTAAAAAGCGATGATGGCTAGCCTTGGCTAATGTTGATTGAGTAAACGATAAGCCATCGCCGCTTTTTAAGCTTTTTACGCACGTTTAAGCTTTATCAACAATATAATTATAAAGATTTATTTTAGATCAATAATCCTAAATGACAATTATTTTTAGCGCAAAAAAATAATGCAATAATCAAAACAGAGCGGCAGATAACTGTTGTACATACGTTCTACTATGCCCGCAATTTATCCGAAGACGTGGTAATAAATTACTTGGACAAATTTAAAATGACTACCAATTTCATGGACGAGCAAGGGCTCTCGCACTTTCACGTGGCTTGCATGGTCGGCCACATCAAAATGGTTGAAGCGATGTTGGAAGGTGGTGTGGAGCTTAATAAGCCGACTTCTGCTTTAGATCCCGAAAACAAATGTCAAAATAATTCAGCTCTTCACTTTGCCGTCGAACACTTGCAAGTGGAGGTCGTAAAGCTGCTGTTAAAATTCAAGGCGGACGTCAATGCTAAAAATAGCAAAGGAAGGACTCCTTTGCACTTTGCCTGCAGCATGAAAAATAAATACTGTAAAGTGCTTATTGAGCATTATCGCAGAGATCCCAATGCAAAAGCATACATTGACACGAAGCCAGAAATTCAGATAATAAATTTGCTGCTCAAGCATAAAGCCAATAAGGAAGCGAGAGACATATATGATAACACACCCTTACTTCTTTCATTCACATACAGTTACTACGACCTGCTAGATTATTGTGAAATACTGGATAAGAGAACACGCCTCGATAAGAGCTATTTTGACGTTTTGTCCAGGGTTCAGCTTATGGCAAAACGTCATCAGATAGAAAAGATGGAACTATTAGTTAACAGTGGCGCTAACCCCAGGGCCACGAATGTTTGTGGCAATAATATACTACATTTGATCATTGAAAATTTGCATCATCAAAGACAACCTGTAATGTTGTCGGATTTATCCTTCAAAGATGGTATAAACGCCCTTGCCATCAAATCTATTCTGGCCACTAACAAAGTAAACGTCGATGCAAAAAATAATATAGGCGATACACCGCTGACATTAGCTGTATCATACCTGAGCTTTCAAATCGTCAAAGTCCTATTGCAATACAAAGCCGATGTCGAGACCATCGCGTTATACTTCTCTAGGCATGGGTCTTTATACTTTAAATACGCGAATACAGCGGCTAATTACGATGCTGTCGATAATCTTCTAGATATCACGATTGCCCTCGGGAAAAAAGGACTGTTTATGGATCTATCAGATAACACTACAATACTTCTTTTTCTAGAAGGTGTCCGTGAACCATCAGGTGATACATCCTTCCTCAATAGACTAGTAAACGGCAGAATAAACGATTGGAATAGAAAAAAGAAAACACTCGACTTCTTAATGTACGCTACTGGTGAGAAAATCCGTAATGCTCTAAAAGGTAAAAACATGGCTGTCTTTTCGGAATCTTTGATACAGTTAAAGAGAGCAATAACTGTCGGAAAGATCCACTTCGAAGAGGAATTATCGTTCTGGATAAACGGGGCGAAGATATTGGATATAGCAAATTTGGTAACTGGCGAATTCAAGCGAATAGAGTTTGCAATAGATCACAGAGCGTTGCGAAAAGAGGTAGAAATCATGAAAGGTATATTTTTAGGCGGCATATCTCTGTTGGATCTTCTACGCAGCAAACCGGCGAAAATACACAGGTTCATCTACCTCAACAGAAAACAGGCGCTCTTGATACTCAAGAAGTACAACACGACTCTCTACCGTTATAAAAAGTTCATTGATGCGCATTTCACGAAGGCGTTGATCAGGCATTACCACGTGCGAGCGGCGAAAGATTACTTTTGCGAGTTGACAAAAGAAACATTTCCTTGGATATGTGTGGAACACATTTGTGGTTATCTCGAGCAGGAAGACTTGAAAAATCTGTGTCTGGCAGCCGTACGCGTCAATGTTATAAGAATTTAGATGATCTATATAATTGAGATATTTCGGGATTTTACGTTGTACAAATATTTCGTTAATGCAAGTGAAAATTGTTTTACCGCGGGTTAATATTGGATTTATTGTCATTTTTTTACATGTTAGGCTGTAAATAAGAATAAATTCTGAAGAAATGAAAACTAATCATTCATACATTGTACTTGATTTTTATTTAAAATAAATAGCACCATCCAAGAATAATTAATTTTATTTTAACAATTTGATTTAGTTTAAAAATAAATTAATTTCACTTTTACGGATAGAAATGTTCAGTATAAAAATTACTGTTAAAGCAAGGGGAAAAAAACGAACTTTTGTCAGGATAAATTTTACCACGCGGACGTAGTAAAATTCGTAAATATGATTGTCAATTTTGCGACATGTCGCTGCAAATTTCGCCACGGATATCCATGTCGCGCGTTGACTTCCGAGCATTGCCATTCCTTCTCTTAATTTTTATTTTTAATTTTCATTTTATTTATTTAACAGTAATTTTTACTGAAAAATTTTCCCAATTAATAATAAAGGACCCCTCGGCATTAAATTGTCACCTACACGAGTTAGACGAGGAGAAGTGCAGTGCGTTCAGTGAAACACAATGGGAACTAAAAAGCTGAGGCCCTCGAGCAACAATGCCCGCCCAAGCTCGAGAGTACAACCGTCGCAACGCGTTGCGTTAAAAGGTTGACCTTTTTTTCGTCCGAATCAGGTTCGCCTCGTGAAACGCGAACTCTGTTATTAAGGATGTAGATTGACTGTACAATCTCGAGTAAAAATTTCTGGAATGTAGAACAGGATTTGTGTTCTGAATAATCGTGTATTTCGAGAGCAATAGGTACCTCCAAGAGTATTTAACAGATTATCACTATAGTTTTTTTTACATGATATTTGTAGAAAATCAATAAGTTTGAACAAAAGAAAATCGTTCGTGTCGTAGTTGAAGCAGTTAATTCATTGAAATTTGAAATGCAAGATTTGTAAATCTTTATCAACATTTTCCGGGTATGTAATAAGTACAAATCCGTTGGGGAAAATTTCTTGTAGTACGACCGTGAAATGACAGTCAAAGTAATTTTGAAATTTAGATGGTGAGCATCGGACGATGTTTCTTACTTTGTTCGATGCTCGTTACGCTCTCATTCCTCACAATAGATGGAGCGTTTAAAAAAATGTATAGTATTGTATTCGAAATTGTTTTGTAAAATTTTTTTGATAATAAAATGTAAAAACTGTTACAACTGTTCGGAGCTGCAACACTGAGTGGAGCACATGATGGAATGGAGGTAAGAAAATAGAATAAAGTTCTGATAATATTTTTTAACCTGCTCATAAATTCTGAAACTGACGCATGATTTTCAATGTTAATTCTATATCTATGTTCATTAATTAACAACGTATTAGTTACATTTAACATTAAATATCACAAGTTTTTATCACCCTAACATCTATAGAACTAATTAGCAGATTAAAAAAATGTTATCAACATTTTTTTTTATTAGAAAAGATGAAATCTATCCAATATACTCTTCGGCATACATTTTCGAAACGCTCTGCATATACACGTATGCATTAACTCAATTTGGTATTTGTAATTTACAATCCATTCATGCATAATCTAATTCATGAAAACGTTCCCAAACCGCAGCTGTAAAGCTAGACAGCAAAGACAGGTCACGAACCCCAGCCGGAATCGATTTCCAAATTCGAGTCGCGTGCGACGAACAGGATTTGGATACATTCTCAAGGTAACGTAACAAATCATACACAGAACCTTGTAAATAAGCACGAGCACACATTGCGACCTCTTTCAGCGCTATAGATCCAGCCTATAGATTACTCCTGCGCGGAGAGTCTCTCTCGTCCATCCCAACAGCCACCGCTGGCAGTGCTCTCGCAAAAAGCCCCCGAATCGCATCGAGCCGTCGGCCTCGAATCGACGTAATTTTTTATTAAAACTGTACCGCCAGTCAGATGGCTCTCTCAAGGGCCCCGGAACGGCTCCGCCGCCGGAGCATTTGCTCATTCCGTAGTCCGGAGGGGCGAGCGGGGTGGGGTGGGGAGGGGTATACGCTGTGTTACGCGGCGCGCACACGCGGTGTACTTAGAAGCTTGCACGCCCCCAGCGCCGAACAATGCGCCGGCGACAAAGGGACTGCCGTGCCTCTTGTGTGTACTTGCGCGTCTGTTTTGCTCTCTCCCGGGGCCCGGAGATTCGAAATTTCGACGGCGACGCAAGAGGGGGCCGCTTACTCTCGCTTTGCGCGAATTTAACGAATTTCGCTGAAGCTTCCGCTCGTGGATGTGCTACTTCTTACAGAACCATTCGAATCCGTGGACTTTGATCGATGTTTGTTGTTTGGCTGCACCCTCATAGATGGTGACAACGTAAACGTGCTTTTTAAACGAGAATAGATTGAATTTCTCATCAATTTTACTTTATTTGATTACATGAATGTGATGTGCGGTCCCGGAGTTCATGGAATTTTTTTACGAGCCACTTATACATAAATTCAGATCCCTCGCGAAAATTATCAAAGTAGCCTTTAAAAACTACCGACGTTGACTCGCAGAAAATTCAGTCCCCGAAAGAAGCAATACCTCTCGCACCCGGTCCCAAGGAAGAAGAAGCCGAAATCTCGAGACACACCTCGGCACACGCGCACCCCCGATCCTCGAAAGAAAGTGCCCGAGGCACGCGCCACTCGAGCCCCCCACAATGCCCCCCCTCCTCTCGCATCTTGAGACGCGAGCGCGCGCGAGCCGCCGTTGCGGGGCCAAATGGCACGCGAGAACTTCCGGCAGCGGGGTATCGGATGCTGCCCCGCTTTGCCTCGCGATGTACACGTCTCAATGGAGAGAGCGGCCCCGGCTACTGCTTACAGCGGAAGCGACGCCGGGCGGACAAAAGGCCGAGCGGCGACGGTAACGTAAGAAGCTGCGCGCCCGGGCTCCGCGAGGAGCGCACCTTTTATGCATAATTGCTGGAGGAGCGCTGCAGTTTTGTTTTACATACCTTTCGGGGGAGGCTGGGGTTTGGATCCCTTTTATTGGAATTCCTCGGGGGGGTTTTTTTACTTCCTAAGAGTGACTTGACTAGTATTATTTTGTAAGCTTTGTGGATTATTTTAGTCCTGATAAGAGGTGTCCGAAACGTAATTGACAATAATAACATGCTCCGTCTACGTTTAATAAAAGAAGAAGAATTTAATAAAGAACACTAACTAAGGAACAGCAGAATTGAAATTACCACCCTGCACGAACGTGCTTACACATCACCTACTATTTGTCATAGTTCTCATTTCTCGCAGCAAAAGAGCGTCAGTCATCCAGTAGTCGCAAGAGAAAAGGTACATTCACCGTCTCAAAAGAAATAAGAGGCCCGTGCATGCAGAGAGAGAGAGAGAGAGGGAGAGAGAGAAGCCAGAACAGGCAGCAGCGGAGAAAGAACAAGGGAGTAGTAGGCGAAAAAAGAGAGCGTAACTAAAAGAATAAAGAGAAAGGATATCAAGAATGCCACGTCCCAGACGCTGTAGCTGCTGCTCTCTTAAGTCCTCGAGCGACGCCGACGTCTTGGAGAGGCGGCCAGTACGGCAACCACCACCGGTCTTTGCCCTTTTACGTGCCGTCTTGCGCGCGTCTTATTACCGGGGAGAGAGAGAGAGAGAGAGAGAGAGACGTGTGTGCACATGCAGACTTTTATTTTCCCTCCCGCCTTTTTTTTCATCTGTGCACAGCCGTTTCTCTTTTCGACGCGATTCTCGGGGCCCTTTTCAGCGGGGTATAAAGCGGCCGGAAGTATCGATAGACCGCCAGTCGAGGTCGCGATTTTGGCTTTGAGATGCGACGGAGTGGGTTAAGTGTCGTTGTCGAGGTGATTGCGTTTTTAGGGGTGGACTCGCTGAATGAAAGTGGCGGATTTGATTTAAAAGGCAAAACGCCGATAGGATCTACGCATCTATCATTAGAAAAGAATTATATTTAGTCATTTTTAATAATTTTGATTGAAACATTCGCAACAAATTAGTATCAAATATTAAAACAATCCACGTACCAGATTATTCAAAAACCACAGAGCCTAAATCGCACTTTATCTCCAACGTGTATCTCGCCATCGAAGTAAAGAAGCAATAGCCCCGTTAACGACGATCAAAAAACAATCTGAGCCCCGCGATCGCCTATAAGCACCTCGGTCTCGCTTATAACGAAATAGGAGAAGCCACGCAAGGTGCCCTTATTGGTTTTCTTATCGAATACATATCGCGCGTTATGCGCAAAAAGCGGAGGGTCCCGCCGAGGCAGAGCCTATTTACCAGCCGACGATCCATTGATAAGCACGTCAAATCCGCCAGCGACACACACCCACACACGAGTGCTCCCCGTATTCAAGTGGCACGGAATCGCGGCCGGCTTATCGCTGACAGTCATATTTCATGTACGTGGGCGCGGAGCGCGAGAGTCGGGCCCCGACGGCGCGGGAAGACAAAGCGGTTTTGGTCGTCCGAGCGCGGTGTGTGCGCATCTCTGCTTTTCGAGGTGGAAAATTGCAGCGCCAGAAAAAAATTGATGCACTCGCGAGGTAATGAGATATTCGATCGCGATCTCGGCGGTTTACTTTGGACTGGAGGATGGGAGTGAATTTTTTATCTTTACTGCGATACATGTTTTTCTCGTATTTTATTAATCCGACGAACTCACGAAAGCGGATTGCACAAGTGGCGTATACGTTTGTTCTTTGAAGACTTTTGTAAGTGGTAACCTAATTTTTAAATTTAGAGGATACAAACTACTTCTTCAGTTTCACGATGAAAACCTTTGACCCGGAGATCAAAGTTCAAAATTGACAAGTACCTATGATTGAAAACAATGACTCTAATCATTCGGTTGTAGATGTTCATCTTCAAATTCGTGTAGCTTTTCAACACAGAACTAACTACATACAGCTCAAGGCTTATGAATGATTGATTCGACTTCCATTGTATGCAAGTGTGTTACATTGTTGCCAACATCAACAAAGTATTTATAATTGCAAAGCATGTAGTGTTCGTCGATCATCATTTCTTTTTATGTCAAACGCCTATTCTTTTTGGCATGAATACTTTCACGTTTTCAATCTATTAGCCAAAAAATAGATTTTCAATGTTAAATATTTCATTTTTTATTATTAAAAAAATGTATTATTGTACTGATTTGACTTCAATCACCTCATTATACTGTTTTACATATTCCCATTATTTATTTATAAGCATTTGTAGTGCAATGCATAATGCACAAAATTTTACGTAACTAGACTCATCTTTAATACGAAAGTTATATAATTTGCATTGCATTCCGTGCTCACACATTCGCTGGAGTCATATTCAATATTTAACTTGCATTATAGCATCTCATTATTATTGATTATAACGCGACATCAAATATCAATTCTTTTAATCCTCCGGTTCTTTTAATTCTTTTCGAACCCTGCGCTCATAAAAATGTTGCATTAAAGATTACTACAAACTTTCAGGAATGAGGCGTTTGTACCAACATCACCATCATCCATCTCATTGTAAGTGCATTCAATTTTCATACAAGTACATTCTCATGTCCTTTATACTTCCAAAACGAGCGAAGATCTCAGTGCATTAAAAAAATATTTAGCAAGAACCAATTAAGAGAGCCCAGCCGACTCTTCGCGCGCATTTATCTTTCAATAACCTTGAGCATTCTCTCGCCGTCACTTACTTCGCTCCCCCCGTCCCAGAACCCATCAACCACACGACGGCGCAACAAACCACCGGCAAATAACTCAACACCCCAACCGCGTCTTATCGCCGTCTCCCGGAGACAAACGATCACCGAACTCGGGGGGTAGTCGTTCAATTACACCCTCGGAAGACGGGAGGAAGGAGAGGCGGGAGGGGGGAGGGGGAGCGACACTCGACTTCCTGCCACGTGGCCGCGCGCGGAGATTTCCAGGCCCGGCTGGCACGCGCCGCCGCTTTCTCGAATTTATTCAAATGAAATTCACAAGACGCGCGCGCGGGCAGCTGCGCCGATAACCCGGCGCGAGCATTGTGTTACGAGGTCGCCCAGGGGGGAGGAGGAGGGAAGGTGCACAGGCAGGCGCTGGCCATACGGCTCGGACAGGCCGCCGCCGCCGCCGCCGCCGCTGGCAAGGATGTTCTTTTCGAGCTGCAGCCCGACTCTCGTACCTCTCGAATATTTTAATTAGTGGATTTATTGTACGGCGAAAATACGATTGTCTAATTTAGGAGTCGAAATTTTTTCGTAACCAGCTCGACCCCGAAAGCTGCGAAGCCAATCTCCAGCCGCTCCGGGAATCCGCAAGCATCGCGGAGGGTTACATACACACTAGCTCGCGTCGTCGGCGCGCAAGACACAGAGGGAGAAAGAAAGAAAGCGCGCCTTTCGAGGCAGCAACAGCGGCGGCAGCGGCACTTGGCCCGGTTGAACGACTGGCATCTGCCGCCCCCGAGGTATATAGAAGCGGAGAGCGAGAGAGACGGAAAACAGCCCCGGGAGCGAGTGGCTCAGACGGCTCAATGGCCCCGGCTGCGCACCGCGCTCCGGCTTTTCATCCAAGATTAAATAGGATATTACGCATTAAAGCTCGTGATTCGAGTGTGCCGCCGCCGGGCCGCGCGCGCGCGCGAATTCTTGCGCCTTTTATTCGGCGCGCGAGAGAGCCGGGGCTCTCGCTCTCCGCTCTGCCCCGCGGGTGAAAAGGGAAGCGGCCGAGCGCGGGTCACTTCGCGCGCGGCGTAAAACGCTTTTCCCGACGCCTGTTTGCGGCGGCCCCTGGATTTTTCATTACCCCTTTCCTCTCTCTCTCGCACACGACGAGCTGGGAGATGGCTTCAAGGGGATGTGCGGGAGACGGCGGCGATGGTATCAACGGTGCAGAGGAGGAGGAGCTACACCTTTTCTTGCTCCTACTTTATTTATTGCATGGATTTTCTTATACTTGTAATGGGTGGTAAAGAGGCAATGATCGAGCCACAAGGAGCCCGAAATCCTATCAATTCGCGAGGCACACAGAACCCACGTCAAAGCGTCCTTTCAAAATTCACTCTCGGCAAAATAAACTCTCCGTGAAAGACTCTCGACCGAGTGACCGCGTCACATCCGGCGCGCGGCGCAAATCGCAGGACAAACCAGCGACCCAAGCGGAGAAGGCGAACGCTCTCCTCGCCGCCGAGTTTATTTAAGACCAAATCATCATCCAGCCGTCGATTAAGGTAAGAGCCCCCCCTTGGCAGAGGGGAGCAACGCCGCCTCAGAAAAGAGAGGAAGTGGGTGGGTCTCGACTCCGACGGGGGAGAGAGAAGGCTCATGTTATTGCTTGTATTGTAAGCGGCGTAGCCGCCGCAACAACCCCTCGGAGTCGGTTTTAGACTCTCTCTCGCTTTTTCTCGCTCCGTCTCTTTTCGATTCCCTCGGGGATCCGGCGAGACTTATGCTTTCTGTCCTCCTGCGGCCGAGATGCGCGCGAGGGGCCGAGGGCGGCGATTGCGGATTGGCGCGGTATTTTCGCACGATTGCCGAAGAATGACGCCGAGGAAATGAGAGAGCTCGAAGCGCGGAATAAGGCGCGGGGAGAGATGAAGCCGAGCTCGAGTGCGGCTCTAAGGACTTGTTTTGGTAAATGTTTTGCGGTTCTCGAAGGTCGAGATTGCGGGAAATAAGCAGATGAGGTGTGTTTATTTTTCGTGTGATGTTTGTGTATTAGGTAAATGAGACGGTTTATAATTGACAAAGTGACGATGATATTTTCTTGATATAATTATATAAGTTATCTACGTTTTTCACTAAAACTAGATCAGAAATACACGTTTATAATATCCAAGACACAATTTGTTTATACATTTGTCGTGTCGATATTAATACATTTTTAGTTAATTTCATATAATTCGAATAAATTTACATATATTTATGTACCAACAAAATTTACCAAAAATTTTCGATAATTTATACGAAATAATATCAAATTTTAATCGCTTTAAAATTCATAAGCACATTTAATTTTCCCGAGTCTCCCCTAAATATGCAGCGCGCACGAAAAAGAAGCGAAGAGCCCGGAAAGAGATCGAGAGAGCAAAAAATTCAGAGCGAGAGAACGGGAGCGAGGGAGATTGAGTTCAAGCACTTGCGATTTATTACTGTGTGTATATGGAAATCGCTCACCTTTTATTATCGCTCTCTCTCTCTCTCTCTCTCTCGCTCGCTCTTTTTCCCCCCTCGCTTGCCGAGGCATTAAGACTCGATCGTCCGAATAATAATCGCCGGAGCGAGGCTTCTGCCTCCCGCGGATGAATATATATACTTCTACTTTCCGTCTCTCCACGCCGACATTTACATTTCGCAATTCTCCGGAATAATTCAGTTTTTTTTATTCTCCTCGGATTCAATGGCAATTTGTATATTTTTTCGTCGGGAATAAATCGAGGCAACGTTGTTGCTCGATAATGTTATTGCCGCAGCAGTTAATGCGCATGCAACGTCGCGAGCTCAAGGGCTCGTAGACGCGAGGTCGAGGCTAATTGCTAAAGTCGTTAGGTAGTCGAGCTCCTCGACTCGATGATAAATTGCTTGTCTGGCCGGCCGTTGGCGAATCTCGCTGCGCATGCGCGTCTCCTTCATTTCCTTAAAGATACAATATCGCGCTGTATAAATTTTGGCTTTAAGTTTCAGTTTTTCATGACGCCTTTACCCGCTGATCGAGCGATCTAAATGAATTTTTCTTTTAAAAAGCAATAACAATTATTTATTTAATAATTTACCAATTTATTAAGAAAACATATAGAAAAAGAAACAATTCTTGCAAGAGGTAATAAATTAATCCGTAAAATAATGACGCCCATACATAAATAATCCTTCTCAGTTCCAACCCAGAACAAAGAAGGAAGCATTCCGTATCCTCCTCTGACCCAGTCGCACCTTCGCCGGTGCAGGTTGCAGAAGCGAGAACGCATTAGTCGCGCAACGGCGCAACAATGTGCGAAAATAAAGGTTGGACTGACTTTACGAGCCGATATTTCAGAAATTTTACGAGCCTCGCCGCGCGCGCGCCTCGCAACAGGTCCTCCCCCCTCTCTCTCTCGGCTTCTTATTTGCATTATGTAATTACGCAGGAACACCCGCGCTCATTTGCATTATGTGCGCGCTCGAGCGCCGCACCGACGGTCAGATGCGAAAGGAAGAAGCGCGAGGATGTATACGGGTCGGTCTGCGCGAGCTGAATTTTCGACTAATCAATTTCGCGATTTATGGATGTCGTAATGGAATAATAAATGCTGGAGGAAAATAATGTAGGTATATAGAAATCTAGATGGGAGGCTAGTTATAATATGTTATTAAATATATTTTGTATTAGATTTTTTAAAATTACTATACACTGAGAGAAAAGCTTAGTAAAAATTACCATACTGCCTAGTAAGGCTACCACAGACCGTCAAAACAAAAAAAAAATTACCGTATTTTATAGGAAAATTTACCAAACAATATAGTAAAATTTCTTACAAAGTATAGTAATTTTTTTGGTTTTAACAGTCTGTGTTGGCTTTACTAGGCAGTATGGTAATTTTTACAAGATCATTTGTAATTTTTACCACATTTCTTCTCCCAGTGTATTAATTACCTGGGAAACCATTTATAAGCTAAGCAATAAAACAAATCCCCAAGAATTTTAAACTTTCCCTCCGACATACATCCTCAACCGTTCCTCCAACCGCACACTTGACGCGTAACCTCCCGCGTACACGAGTTCCGCCCGCATAATCGCCGCCATCAATCTCTCCCGGCCTAGTGAGAAGTGAGCAATGAATAAATGCAGAGAAAAGCCCGAAAAAAGTTCGAGAAAAAAAAAAGGGGCACTCGGGGGTGGACAATGGCCAGTGGGCATATACCATACACTCGGCGCGCGATGCATATGCATGAGGCCCCGAACAAACGCCCACGACTCGCTGCCTTCCGTTACCGGAAATAAGCACCTGCCGCCCGCGCTCCCGCTGTTCGGACGCGCGAGTGCTCGATCTTTACCGGCGGGCTTAGCGATGTATAAGTCTGCTTCGTGTACTGCTCTCTTGAAGCTTCGAGGATAAGGTTGGTTTCGTTATTCGAGGGATTCTGTTCCGAATATTTAGCATTTTTAAATTAAGGACAGTTCAGCGGTGCTGCGATGTTTTTATTTTTAATTTGCAAACCGAACAACTTATTGAATTATCATCGATCGTTTTTGAATCGAAAGAATCTAAACCTTCCTGACGACCGAGCCTCTCACCCAGCACCTATCATAACCGAACGTACATTCAGAGCAGCGCCTCCTCGAGAATATTCATGCCGGCGGCCCTGCCGGGGTGGTCCTGCCCCGCGCTGCCGGGGTGGTCGTCACCCGAGACACCAGACCCTTCCCCTCCTCCTCTCGTGAAAAAAAAAGCCCAGCATTCTGTGAGCAGCACATTATCTGATGGCAAGAGTCGCGATTGATACCGGCGATAGCGAGGGCGGAGAGAGATATCGCCCCCCCCCCCCCCCCCCCCCCCCCCGCCACGTATTATAAACGAGGGGGCGCGGTGGAACATTTAGCGCTGGGTACACATTTAATCATAATCTAATATTTAAGAGGTAATTTCACGGCTTGTTTACGCTCGCGCGCCGACCGAACGAGAGAGGAGAGGCCGGGCTCGACGGCTACGACGACGACGACGACGACGTGGGAATTACGCGGCCGCGGAGTAATAAGCCCGGCCACCCTCCTCCCGACCCCCCCGGCTTTTTGTTTTAAACCGGGCTGGGGAGCAGCCGAGCATTCAGGTTATGGGGCAGAAGAGATTTTTGCCCTCACCGAAATATTTCCCGAGCCCTCTTTCGACACTGTGTGGATTTAGAGATTACATCGGTTTTTGGTACGGGACAGGTTTTTTTTTTCTTCATCGGGTGTGGGTTGAGTTTTCATCGAGGTTTTAATGATCTATTGATTCTGCAATATTGATGTGGTTAAAAATTACTTATTATCTCGAGTGGATTTTCAATGTGTACGCTTGAAAACACTGGTATTACAAAAATTTAAGGTACATTTTTCGAAAACGCTATTATATTTCCGTAAAAATGTCGTAATAAAAAAATTCTCCAAACGATCAAGAAAAGCCGGAAGTCGTTTGGCGCGAGTTGATTTGACTTCCTCAAAGCGACTCTCACAGATATAACATTGCGCAAGGGATGGGATAGATTATTCGTCCACGTGGCTGCTTAATGAAAAAGATAATGCATTCGATTTTGACATGCAGAGGTAACGAGCGCACGAGCTATTGTTATTATCGCGGACGACGGTGCGATGGTAATTAATCGCCTTTATCGTTTATTCATATCCACCTTAATTTATAGACGTCAATTATATGACCAGTCGCCCCTTTAATGCTCAGTGAATAACCATGAACTTCCGGTCCCACAACGTATTTTTGGTAGTCCCTAATTCTTTCGCTTTGTTTTAGCTTGAAATCGTGTTGGGGATATGCATCTTTTGTTCGATATTAATCAAGCAAAAGTACTTGATTCTTAGCGCTAATTTGATTAAGCACAACGTAATATTGTCTCAATATTCCTTAGCATAATAAACAAATTACTATGCCGCTCTGCCGAAAAGCCAAATCCCCAAAAAAGAAGGACAAACAAGTGAACAGTGTCTCATTAAAGAACCCGTATCAAAGCAACGTCAGCGCCTATCGACGACGCTTACACCTCGCTCTCCTCCTTCGTGCTAATGTCCACTTGTTACCGTGAAAATACGCTCGCTCCCAGCGCGCTCCCCGCGCGTTATCTTTCACACGCCGAGCGAGCGTAACGAACAACGCTCGCGTCGCTCGCTCGCTCGCTCGGTGCCTGGCCGTGCCTTGAAAAGGCGATCGGCGTAATACATCATAATTTTCGTGGCGTGACCGAGCACTCGGGCAAGGCGCCTGCGGATACAATCCCCGCACGGGCCATTTCTTCTCGCTCCCTGCTCGCTCGCGACGCGACGCCGAGGATATATGTATGTGTATACGTATATAATCGCGTTCGCCGCCGTCGCCGAGGTGAGGAACTGGAAAGGGCCACGCGAGTTTTGGGAAGGTTTTTGTGGGGAGGCTCGATCTCTCGCTGCCGACCTCGTAGACGGGTGTATTGATTTGGAAGGTTTTATTTGTTGGTCGGGAGGACTGAACAAGGTTCATTTGGACGGCGCTTTTTCGGTGGTTTTCATTGACAAATTATAAAGAGCTCTGTGTTAGTATGTTTTAGTACATTTTTTTATAAAAAAAAATTACGAACACGCTTTATTCCCCAAAGCAGAAAAAAAATCTCATTAAAAAAAGAACAATGAGCTCTCCGAGCCTCTTAAAAAGAAATCATGAAAAATGCAAATGGGACAAACAAGTGCGAGCTAATTACTCAACGAGTCCCCGGGCAGAAGCGATACGGCCGCTCTTTAAGTCAAAGTGTCATCGGCCACCTGCGCTCGACTCGGCGCCGCCGACCGTAGAGAGAGAGAGAGAGAGAGAGAGAGGGAGCGAGCGCGCTTCGGACAAATTTTATCCGGCCAATAATCTGCCCGGTCGAGAGAGAGCCCGGCTTATGCTGATTTATGAATCAACGAATGCCATTACTCGGCCGAGCCTCTTATCCGAGATCTGGCGGCCGGAAGCATCGCACCTTTCAGCGTCCGCCACCCGCTTGGCGGACGCTCTCGGTTTCTTTGAAAAATTATCCCGACTCGCGAGCCATTTTTACAACTGCCTCGGTACGGAGAGATAGGCTGCGCCTTTTTTGCTCGACGCTGCTTGGTAATTGCTCGATTAATGCAAAACTGCACTGGCTGATTTGTGGATGAATAGAGTAGTATGAATATTTACGTATTTTAAACTATTATTACATTTTATTGAAAGAATTATCGATCAAGAAAAAATAAGCAGCCACGTAAAAAACTATTTTCTTCAAACTCGCACGGCCTCCAATGAATATTTATCACCCGATCAACAAATAAATCACTCGGAAACGCAGTAAACTGCCCCCGCTCAATCGCGAGGCTCGATAAAACCCGGTAACCGTAAAGCCCTCTTAACGCCCCCGGAGAATGCGTGGGACCGGAGTTGTTGCCACTCGTATATTAAAAAGCAAAACGCGGCCACGCGAACCAATTACCCGGATCGATTTTCCGGGAGCTCGAGCTTTCCTAAACGGCCGGTGGAATCGGGAGCGCGCGCCCGTTTTCGAGTACAATTGCAGGTCTGCCGGCCGCCGCCGCCGCGTCGGCCGGGAGGAAGTGGCGCATTAATTTCCAGGCCTACCCCAACCCCTCGAGGGTATATATATGTAGTCGGCCGTTCGCCGCTCGCGGAGCCCAAGTCCGAGGCCCCCGACTTAATTCCCAGCCAGATATGCGATAGCCGGGGAACATCGGTGTAAGGGCCGAGGGCCCCGCGGCCGAGCGGCTAATTTGTTTGTCATAATTTGAGGATTTATCGATGGGAGATTATCGCTTTTTGGGAGCTTCGGCTGGGCGGATCGCTTTCGTCGCCGGGGAATTGATTTTTCGAGGCGTCGAATAAATCTGTATAAAGATCCGAGATTATTTAAGTGTATGTTTTTTTTTTCGACGTAGTAATCGTTTTATAAAGATGATGTTGATAAGAGAATATAAATATATAAATATACTTGGAATACTTAAGCTAAAATTGATGAATTTTACACCGACCTTAATTCCCATCAAGTAATCACGAAACTCGACTCGAAAGAAAGTAAAAAGAGTGAGATCTTTTAATGATGCACGATACATTGCATAATGAAGCAATCGACATCGCGGAAGATGCCGAAGTTGTGCATATACACAGAAGGTTGCCCCTCTCTCTCCCTCTCTCCCTCGTCAGCTAATTAAAGACGAGTCGTCGCGGAATATCGCGTTAAGAGAGCGAGAAAGGCTGAATAGGAGCCTCGGAAGCGCGCGGCAGAGGGTTAAGACATCAAACGTGTCGAGAACGCGAGAAACGCAGGCGAGCCGCGCGAGGCGAGAGATAGAAGGAGAGAGAGAGAGAGAGAGAGCGATGAAAAGGAAGAGAAGAGGGCAAAAGACGGCACTGCACGTACGCTTTGCCGCCCTCCTCCTTCACCCGGAACGACTCTCTCGCGCCTCTACGTACGCGCGCACACTTCAAAGAGCGAGTGTGTACACGAAGGAGTGCAAGTGCCAAGGAGCAACGTTTGTTACCCGACTCCGAGGGGATGGCGAAGATGATTTCTCCACTGTCGACTGGATTTCGCTTTTGTATGCATTTATTTTTTTGCTCGGCCGATGTAATTGGGTAGTATTTTAGGAAGATGAATGTAACATATGTAATAACGTAAAAAGCTACCTCCTCGATTTTCCACTCGGCCCCCTAAATTCTTCGTTAATTAATTTCCTAAAAAAAGAAGAAAAAAAACGCGCCCCAACGAACTCGGCCCTTCGTCCTCGCGCAGTCCAGATTACGCGGCGAGCGCCGTGCTCCCGCGCTAATAAACGAGCGATTTTTAATTCCCCGCTCACGAAAAGAAGGCAGCAGCCGCCGCTGATGCTCGGCGGCAGGGCGCAATTATCACATAAATAACAGCCCAGCGGGTAAACTGCGCAGCGTAATTTACTCGCGGTGCTCAAACGAGGAAAGTGCAGCCAGAGCTCTCTCCTCTCGGCCTCGGCCTCCGCACGCGGCGGGCTGATAAACCGCGGCGAGACTCGCGGAATAAGGGGGTAGCGGTGGGCGCGCGAAGAATCCCCCCACCCCCGGGGGTCACGCGATAACTGCCTTTCTCTCCCCGGCTCGTATTTCTCTCTCTCTCTCTCTCTCGCGTCGCGCGACGCGTAAAAACGCAAACAGAGGCGGGCGTGCTAGGCGCCGTTGCGCCTATCTGCCCCGGCGATCTACGGCCAACCCCCGGCGCGGTCTGCCTGGCCTCTCTGCCCCCTTATCGCCCCGTGAGAGAGAGAGAGAGAGAGAGGCTCGCTCGCGTGCGTGTGCGCGAGCACCCGGAGCACACACCGTAGGCATTGAATTATCATTTCCTTGGGAATCGAGTGCCAGGCCGTGTTCGAGCCCTGCCCCCGGGCTCTTTATACGGAGAGCCTCGTTAAGGTGTGCTCAGGTGTAATCTGAGCGCCGGGGCAACGATTGGATTTTACGCTGTTCATTCTGGAATTGATTGTCGCGCCGTGTGTGTGTGTGTGTGTGTGTGTGGTTGAAAGGCGAAGGCTTTGAACGTGGATCGATTGAATGGAAAATTTGGTTAATTGGAAAATAAATTCTTAACGCCGAAAGTGAGAAAATATCGTAAAGTACGAAGTAGAAAATCTCTACATAAATTCTATTGTACAGTGGATGTAATAAGATGTAAAGATGCTTCAATACAGAACATTCCTCGGATCCATTCAGCATCTTGCGTCGAAATACCTTCCGAATAAAGCAAAATATTCTTTCTTGAATTTCATTTAAATATTTTTAATAATCCAGTGAAACGATTCCACCAATAACGCCTTGAATCACTTCAAATACATCGCGCATCCCGTAAGAAATTTCTGAAATTCCTCGCGATTCACACCGTCTCCTCGAACAAAATGCCCTCACGTCCACGAATCTCACAGTCACTCCGCTGCATCCATCCCGAATCCTCTCGCTCTCGGCATCTCCCGCGCGTACATACACAATTACCCCGCAGCGGAGAACGTCCAGTGCGGCGCGCGTAAACTGCAGCCATCAGCGCGGGGCGCTCGTCAAATATTAGCAGAGGTCCTCTCTCTCCCCATCCACGGCGCGGATTTCTTTCTGCGCGCGGCGCGCAGCTGCCGGAATCAAGCAGCGTAATAATGCGACCGCCGGGCGAGATTCTTTTTTATCCGCGAGCTCGAGCGGAGAGCCTATAACGCGGAAAATTCGGTGGGGGACTCGGGACAGGCTGGCTCTCTGCGCTGCTGCGCTTCCTGGCCATGTTTTTGGACGATTATCGTTTGGGAGAATAGTCAAGGCGGGATTTATGGTATCGATTTTCGAGTATTGCGACTTCTTTCGCAGTAGATAATTGGTAGAATATTTAAATTTTATCCGGTTCGAAAGTAAAATTCTATAATAATATTCACTTTCCTCCGACGATCCGCGATTCAGCGAAATTCCCCTGGCTTCTTATAACCTCCTTATGCCGTCGCTGCGCAAAGAAAGCGACGCGTTTTACGCGCTCAAAGCGAAATACTTCAAAAGGCTTGGGGGATTTGCGAACCTGAAGGCAGAGATTTGCAGTTGCTGCAGTCGAGGCCGCCGTCGCGTCGCCATTTTAACGTCCGCCGCCGTCGGACGCCGCGCGGCACTGCAAAAGGTAGCGCGCTTCTTCGGCCTATGACTCTTTTCGGGGCTTGCGGTGTAACGTTTATTGTAATTGTTTTACTTTATACTTTTGCAATTTGTTAAAAAAGATAAAGGCCGACTTCAACATTGTATATATCATAGCTCCTTTTAGTATAATGTAAAAATTAATATTAAAACTGACTCTCTTGGCTTTTATGTTAGTTTGTTTGGTTGAATTTATAGTAAAAAAGAATTTTTTAACAATTTTTGAATAATATTTAAACAATTACTTGAAACTGGTCACATACCAGTATAAATAAAGAGCGGCCGTTTTAATATTTCAGATAAGAAAATGATGAATACACAGCTTTAAAGCCCCTGGAATAAAAGTTGGCAGATTAAAGTGAAAAGTGTTGTTCCTGCTTGAAGGGTTTACTTTCTTTTCAACTTGAGGAGCCGTAACGTTCTTTTTCAGAAGGGTGCAGAAGATTATTTCTAATGTTTGAATAGAAATCGATCGGCCTGTTCTTCGTGTTTTACAATTCATCCTCAATCGTTGCGCTTAAATTATTAAGTTAAAAGTCTCAATTAAATTCTTCGCTTAATAAAAGTGCTACAAATTAAAGATTTATAAAATTGCTGACAAAAATATCCTATACCGTCAATTAAGAATTCACTGTATACAGTTCGACAAGAGTCTAAACGAAAACCAAACGGCTATCCACTCGCTCGCAAATTCTTTGCACCACCGTCCCTCCTCGCAAAATATTAATACCTCCAATTAAACCCCCCCCAATTTGCGCAACCATACTCGAGTCTCGAGTACCGCAACTCGTCGCGGGGCGGCGATCGCCGGGCATTCAGGTAATATATAAGCGATCTCGCTCTCGGTACTCCAGCGTAAACTATTTATACGCCGAGCTTGAAAAAGCCTCCTCGGCTAATCGGCCAGTTTAGCAGCGGCGACGGCGGCGACGGCGGCGGCTCGTCGGGATGGCATGAATAAAAAATGAAGAGTGCCGGTCGGCGAGCGAAACCTTATTGGGATATTAATCGGAGAGAAAAGCTGCTGCCCCTCGCCGGCGGAGCTCGAGAGAGTAGTTTGCGAATGGATACTGCGCGGAGGTATGGGGTGAGTTTGATTCTGATTTTTTTTTTAAGTAGATTCATGGTGAGTTCTTGGTGGAAGGATGGTTTAGTTATGGAGAGGAGAACATTTACATCTCTTGAAAAGAATTAAGAGCAGCATGTTAATGTAAAAATTTAATTTTTGCATGTAAGGTCATACATTATAGATAAAGAAATTGTGAGGAAACCAATTTATAGCAAAGTTAATATAATAAAAAGATGCCTTAATTGCTAAATTGCAAACACTCATTTTTACAAGTTTGCCTAAAAAACAATTATGAAACTTTGTTAACCGAATAACTCTCATGTACGTGCCCACTTCACATTCCCGCAGTCAACGCGAAACCGAGAGCGAGCCCCCAACAACAACAAGAACAAGCAGCAAAATAAATCTCGAGCCTCCAAGTGTTACGGGGCGATGAAAAAGTGTATAGCGGCGGCGACTCATGAAAGGCTGCGCCCTTCGGCCTCGGCACTCGAGAGCGGCTGCGCGCGCACTCTCTCTCTCTCGAGCCCTTAAAATAATGGGTCCTTCGACGTCGCCCCGCACTCCGGACCCCGGTTTATTTTCGCGAGCGCTAATTGTCCGCTAATTCCGCGCTTTTCTTTGCGCGCCGATCGTTCGCTCGAGAGAGAGAGAGAGAGGTCGCTCCTTTGTCCGATTATTATCGACGTTATGCGCGCGCGCGCTTGTTTGCCGTCAATATCGCGCCTGATCGCCGGGGACCTAAGGACCGTGTTTGTGGAGGAGCCGAGAGCGAGATTACGGCCGGAGGTTCGAGGAGCGGTTACTGAAATTCGAGTTTTGTTGCGGGAATAATTGGCTCGGCTTGCCCCCGGTGCTTGGGACGAGGGAATGTTCGTGTAGTGCACGGCTCGAGTAAGGAATTGTGCAATATGTGGTGATCGATTATTTATTGTGTTTTAAATTGAATAAACGGACGGCAATGTGCTTTGGAAATGGAGGTTCTTTGATGGAATGTTATTTCTTAGCTTTGTGTAAATGAAAAGTGACTTGATTTTTTTTTGCTTGTAAATGCTGTGAGTATTATTCTTTTGTGCAATACAAAAAGCGAAGCCGCGTCGAAACGGTCAAAAATTATTTTTGTAGTTCAAAAAGCAACTTCAGTCAACAAAAATATATATCTAGTAATTTTCATTCAAATTTACAGCAATCTAATAATAAAAAACTTCCGAAATTCTACAAAAGCAGTACTTTATAAACGCGCGCTCGATTGTCGAATCAGCGACGAAGCGATAACTCGGCTAATAATCTCAGCGTTTCAATCCGGTTACTCGCGGCGTGGCAGCCCTGATCCATTTAGCGGAATCTGCCTAATCGCTCGACGGTTTCCCTTTGATGCCAAGGCAAAAATCGCCTTCCGCTCGAACTCGCCCGATCCAGCCTCTTTGGCGATAACGTCGTTTGTGCGAATTTAAGCGGTGCGGTTTTCGGCTGGAGGAGCGATTTTGCGCCGGACGCGTTGAGGGTAGTTTAAGAAAGATTTTCTCCCGGTAACCGAGATGAAGAGAAACGTGTTTTTATTTAATTTTTATTTTATTCAAGAGCAATGTTTGCATTGGGAATAAAAACGTTTAGTATATAATAAGGGTTCGTACGGTTCACTAGCTGGAAAGACCAGACAAAAATAAACTAAAGCATTCGTAACTCTCAACTCAAAGTAGAAAAAGTATAACAGCGACGGAAAATTGAGGAAAGTTCGCTTCATTATTCACACATTCTTGTTCGAATTAAATAAATCATCTTTATTAAAAGCTTCTCCATTTGTTTTATTAGTTGTTTTATCAACGATTTGAAAAATCGCAATTTTAGGTTTACTAAAAGCTAAATTCTCGCGCACTTTTTTTTGTTTTGAGTTTATGCATGCATAAGTATGAAAAAGAAACAAATTTTTCTTATTTTAGTCTAATTTAATTATTTACTTTTAAATGCTTAAGTATAAAAATTCAATTTAAAAAATTCAAACGTGTATAACGGATGAAACAGATTCTCGTACTCGTTTCTAATGCAACCATCAAAATCAATCTTTAAATACTTCATAATATCTGGCCAACATTTTTTTTAGATTATTTTACCATATCTGTAAAATTGAAATGCTAAGCCCATTTTACACTTTTCAATAGTAGCAAAAAACACGGCCTTTGCAAATATTCATACAGTCAAAACTTGGTCAATTCCAAATAAACTAAACAAAGCAACAGCGCTTGAACGTGTATTTTAACTGAAAAAAATATTTCAATAAAAATAAGCTCCGGCTTACTCTTCAACATCGATTTCCAACCCAGTTGAAAAAGCATCTCAACCAAATCCCCATAAAAACCCCTCACTCGACTCACCTAAATCGAAAATCGCGAGTGTCCCTCTCCTCCTCCTCTGCGGCTCCTCTCAAAATCGTGGAAAACCGTGGAAGGCGGCTCGCTTCATCTGTCCTGGTGCTCGAGCGGCGACGCCAGGCCTCGGTCCGGCGTCGCGGTCCGGGTCCGTCAGAAGGGCCATGGGACACACTCGCGCACGGGATAAAGGGCAGCAGCGCCGCCGAAGTGCGAATCGTGCGCCGAAAAGGGGAGACACGCGTCCGTTGGCCGGCGACGAACTGTGCTCTTCCCTGCTCGGGCTGCCCGACGCCGCCGCCGCCGCCGCCGCCGCGAGCAGCAGACGACGAGCTGGCCGCGCCCCGGGGAGGGGCGGAGCCTCTCGAGGTTCACGCCCGTCGAGCGGAGGCTTCCTGCACCCGGGGACACGGATGTGGAGGGGGGACGAGGCTGCAATTGCTGCCGCCGCCGCCGCCGCCGCCGCTGCTTGCTGCTTTTTCGCTGCTGGCGCGAGCTTCTGGGCTTTTCATTTTTCAGGAGGATCCTGAGGTGCGGACGGGTTTCAATGATTTAGACGGTTTTCGAGGTGAGGAGGGGGACGATTTACGGGGGTTTTGTTAAGCTTGTATTTTTTTTCTGATCTTTTGTATATTATGTTTTAAATATCGAAATTTTCAATATTTATAAAATAAGTAACGAGCGCGGTTCTACTACAATATTTAATTTTGCGTCTTAATCGTGTTTAACGAGATATTCAAACCTATCTACTCTGTAACAATATCAGTGAAAAGTTACTTAATTTCAGTGCACATTCACTAATTTAAATATAGTTATACGAAGTAGTTATTTATATGAATTGATTTTATTAGGGACGAAACAAGCAGCTGAGAAATAACCTCTATAAAATCAGTAAAAATCACCGATAATATATTAGTGATCAAATAAGATATTTATTTTTTCGAGTTCACCGATTCTGTTTTAGAGAGCAGATTACTAATAAACCCCAATTTAATTCCCTGCCTCACAATCTTCGGGGTCACTGTTACATGAGCCACCTCCCAGCAGCAAGTAGACCCCCAAAGAAATTCCTTCTCGCCACCTTCCCCCCTGCCCCGTCCGCTCCGTCCCCGAATCCTCGCTCCACCGGCGGCATCGATCGCAGCTCGCGGCGGAGGCGCGCACTTGACTCTCGCGTCCGCGGATGAACAGTCCCGGGGGCGGCTCTGCGATCCCGCGCGATTGTCTGCGCCGCGACGCGAGCGAGCGAGCGGGACGAGAGCGTGTGAATTTCAAGGGGGTCGCCGCCGCCGGCATTGTTGCGCACCGAACGGCTCGGCGGAGCGAAGACGTCGTTATGCGCGGAAGGCGATTAATTGTTTCGGGGACTTTTGCTTTGTTATAGGACTGCTCGGGGGAGTCGGAGCTGGGTGTGGAGAGTTTCTTTGGAAGAGACGGGGAATTGCTGGTAGTTATGATTTTATTGTTGATGATGGGCAGGAAATTGAAAATATTTCTTGTCACTTTTATCTGTTCAATATATTATACTGTTGTCTATGATGTACAAAATTTTTGATAGAAGGGAATCTGATATAGTATTAAGAATAAATAATATAATCTTTTCAAATTACGAAGACTAATTTAAGAATTGTATAAATTAATAAGATATATTTGTAAATATCGTGAAAATAGAAATAAAGTAAAGAAAGTTTTCAAGCTTTAATTTATTCATCTTGAAAGTTAATCGATTAAAATAAAAGATAATGCACAACCCTTACAAAACTCCAAAGAACATAAACGTGTGAAAGTAACTCTATAAAAATGATATACCTGCAGCCCAGCGTCAGGATTACAATCTTCGCAAAAATCGCGCGTCCAAAAAGCCGCACCCCTCTCAAAGTCCTCCGAACTCTCTCTCTCTCTCTCTTCCACTCGCCGTAAAAAAAAAAGAAAAAGAGAGACCGAACCGCTCCCAAAGGGCTTTTCAATTCCTTTCTCGGGCAGCGCAGAGAGGCAAAAGGCAGCACACGGAAAGCCGCAGAGAGAAGCTCGTCCGCGCAGCGACGGAGAGAGATCGAGAGACGACACAAAAAGCGCTCCTTTGCGCTGCGTCAAAGCTCCCTCTCTCTATGTCTCTCTCTCTCTCTCTCTCTCTGTCTCTCTGTCGCTCGTATTTGCTCGCACGTCAGCGGAGGCAAAAGGCGAAGCGGGCTTGCGGTGGCGGCCAAGTGCATTGAATCGAGCTCCAAGCGCCGGGGCACAGATGGACGATAATCACGCGGACGAGTCGAGTGCGCGCGGAGGCCTGATCGAGAGGAATGCGAGACGCGGCCGGATGATAAGGGCGGCTGCGACGGCTGGAATGGAGAAAATTTTGGGAACTATTGGTGAGATGTTTTAGTGGGGGAATAAAGAAATCGGGCTTTATTGGTGAATAAAGTGACATTGAGCACAAGATAAATAAGGAGAACCTAAGTGAACTGAATTAAACAACTAAAAACACTGTTCCAATGCATGCAATAAAGCTTTTTCATATAAATATCAAGATTCAGCTATACACTAATTTTATAAATTATTATATCTGTGTACATTTTCCACAACCATATAATACATACATAAACTGTAAACTTTGCAAACTACTCATACTATTATTTATAAAACTACGAAATCCATTGGAAATTGTAAATAATGTATAAATGAATTATATTGTAAACTAATACGTCGCTTATACTTTATGGGGAATGCACCTTTAAATAAATAAACGAAAAAAAAAGTGACATTGATTTTTCCTCAAAAAGGAGTTATTCAAAAAGTATATGCTATTTGTTTTTAAGATCCACGTAAATCTGCAAATTTATCGAACAAGCATGCAGCAGCAGATACGTTCCCCAAAAAGGTGAACCTATACAAAAATGTATAAAACAGCAAGCGGCTCAAAAGGCCATTTGAAAAAAGCCAAAAGACAGGCGAGCCTCCCCTCCCCTCTACCCGGCAGCAGCGGCAGGATCGAGAAAAGCCATAAAGAATCGCGCAGGTAAGAACCTCGCCTTCAATAAAGGAGCGAGAGGCATCGCAGGAGCATCGCCGCTCGCATCCTCGCCCCTCCGCTCCCGCATCCAGCCCCCTCGGCAGCGGCTATGGACGTCCGCCGCCCGCCAATCGCGCCGCCGCCGGTCCACCCTCGGGGCTCCGCTCCCGACCAATCCGCGGCCGCTGCGCCCCACCGGCCGCGGGCGTCGGGGTGGGGGCGGCGGAGGGGTGCAGCTCTCTCGGATGCTCCCTTTTGCCGGGCGCGCGCAGCATCGTCCTTTTTGGTTAGTAGGCAAGCGGCGACATGACGGAATGTTCATACACTGGCTTTGGACGTCGGCTGCCGCCGCTGCTCGGGGCGGTTGATGGAGGCGGGAGGTGGAATTAAGGCGTCGGGAGGACGGTTAGCAAGGGCGAGGGAGATAAGTAGGGTAGGTGTACTTTGCCACCTGCGAAAATTTCAATGGGCTCTTTATTGTAAAATTAGTGGGTTTCGACGGTTTTCGGAATTTTCGCGGAATATTTGTTGTTCCGTTGGTGGATATAAATGTTTTCAATTCTGTACAGTAATAGAGAGTTCCAGGATTGATTTTTTAATCCTCCGATTGTACACGAAAAATGTAAAAAAATTCTCCTCAAAATTGAAAGAATTCTAAACGAACGAATAGGTTTATTGCACAATAATCGTATTGTAACAGTATATTTTTATATACAAATACATTCTCCAAAATCCTGCAATTTTTATATCGCACACCACCGAATCACCACCTCTTCCGTATATATACTTTTCCCAGCGCCGAAAACCCGAGCACCTCCCAAAGTCCCTCGACCTCGAGCAGCGCGTTCACTTATCCATTGTGTCACCAGCCTAATTGTCTCATTGAAAAAAGGACAAACGCGCGCGCGCGAGCGGCGAACAATTCTAAATCCTGAGCGGCGTTCGGGCCCCATTGTCGATCGGAAAATATTAGCCGCTCATAAATGCACTTATCGCTTCTCCGAGACCGGCGGCGGAAGGGGAGAGGTGGGGGGGGGGGGGGGGGGGGGGGGGGGGGGGGGGGGCTGTTTGTAGATTTAATGAGGGACTGCTCTGGAGCGAGGATTTACTTAGGGGTAAAGGGGATTTTTTAGGGGTAGTTAATGGAATACTTCAATATTAAATATTAAAGTAATTTTTTATAAGTATTATATGCTATTGCATATTTTTACTTCTTTAATTGCAATTTTTTGTAAACAAAAGTCGTACTTTTCATATAGACTCTGCGTTTATTTTTTTCTACAAATTATTCAGTCAATTCAAATAAATGGATAAAGAGACCCACTAAGGAATTTAAATTTGAATAATCCTTCTTCCTCGAATTAAACGAATCAATGAATAAAAACACCGCAATCGTACGCAAAGTATTGATCAATCAAGTTTCCGCGCAATAACGATTCCGGCAGCATAGTCCCGAGTAACGCGATCCAGTACCGGTCCATTTCTAAAACTCCTTCCGGTCACGTAGACACACACGCGCAATTAAAGTGCGCGGTGGGGAAAGAATTCGCGGCAGCGGCAGCAAACCGTGAAATTCGCGAAAATTCAGCGCCGCGCTGTGCTCCTCTTTCTTTTTTTTTTTTTGCTCGTACGCGACTACTTGCGCGGGCAAGCATCCAATTTTTGTACTTCTTAGTTTGAAACACATTTGTAAAGTTTGTCGTAAAAATACATTTTCGCTTCCTGCATTCGAGAGAGGAGGAGCAGGAAAAAAGGGACGGGGTGGGGGGAGGGGGGGGGGGGAATAAATAAGTTTTCCTATTTCGGACGGTGAAAAAAAAAAGAGAAAAAGAGGCAGCAGCAGCAGCAGCGAGGAGGAGGAAGGCAACGAGGCCAAGTGTGCCGAAGTACAAATCACTTCGCCAGACGTGTCATGCCGAATCCTGGGCGCACGAAAATTATACGAGCCTCCCCCCCTGTAATTCGGGTCAACTCGATTAAACCGACAATGGAATGCCTCGAATATTTCCAGCCGGAAATTTCGACCGATCGAAGTCCATGTCTCTCCGCGCATTCCCGCCGCTAATCAGCCGAGTTTCGGCTAACGAAAAGTCTAACCGGCGAGGCATCGAGCGAAGCTGAGGAAGGCGAGGGGTCGGGGGGGAGGAGGGGGTTTAAGGAGGGCTTTATAATTTACTTGATAATCGAAAACTTATTCGGCTGCACGCGATCGAAATTGAGCCGTCGCGAGTTTGAGGAACTTGCGGAAAAAGGCCGGATTGCTTGGATTCTTTTCGCTCGGGGGATAGATTCTGACGATAAAACGTCCTCGCTGAATTGTTCAACTTTCTCTTGAATTTTGAGCATTGTTTATGCCAGGTATTCATTGATTTCCTTTCAATTGTTTATATTAATTCTTCTATTTTTAAGAGTTTTCTACTAAAAAAAAAAAAAAAACTGATGTCGATTTGTGTTAATCCTTTGTTTATTATTTTTGAATAATTCGTCGACTGACCGACGAACTATTAACATTTTTATTGTCTCGGTTTTCATATCACCAATACTGTCTGTTTTTTAATAATTGTCCAGTGTGCGATAAACCCATTCTGAGCTCACCCAGGCATTCATGTAAGTAAGTAGTCTAAAAAAAAAGCTCACGAAATCGCGCATAACCAATTCTCTAATTAATAAAGTCACATTATGTATGTAGAAAAAAATTTTGAATTGTATTAAAAATGTTGTATCCGTTATTGCAGAATATTTATAATTTATAATTACAATCTTTCATAAATATTTTTTCTACGTACATAATTAACGCGTTACGCTGCGAAAGCAAACCTAGAGTAGATTACATCACTGTGTGTGCATTTGCTGCCTCGATGCTTTTTAATAAGAGAGAATCAAACGTAAAATTTTTTTCTTTTGATCGCTTCATGGTAGTCATTATTTTCTTAAGTATAATAAGTATAAATAATAAGGTATATCGTGCGTTGCACAGGAAAATGTTTGTGTATTGTGAGGGTGAAGAAGGATAAAAAGTAGTGGACAATTGTAACATGAATGGGAGTGACTAATATCGCGAATTACGCGTAATCTCTGTTTCAGTCTGAACCTGAGCATAGAGAGAAGCTCGCTAAGTCATCTATAAGGTACTTTTGTGACTGGTTATGATGTTATCACCTATATATATCTATTATCTATGTATCTATCGATATTTGCATACCTCTCTATGTATGTACGTGTACACGATTATATATATCTATATCATACACACACCGGCTATGTGTCTATTATAATACACGCGCGTTAATACAAGTGCGTCCGCGATTGCGAAGAGATGAGAAATGTGCAGTTTATATTTTAAATATATGGAAATTCAAGTTGTGATATATTAGAATTACCGAAGCGACGCTTTTTCTCATCTTCTGTGCATTTGTAAACTAAATATGATATTCATGAGGAGAAAAATGTGTATATAATTTATCTTACTGGTACTAGATGGATTAATATACGTCTAATTAATTATATAAGCAAGAAAAAGTACGCAATATATTTATGATAAATAAAACATGTTTTTCTCAAAATGAATCATGACCAAAGATCTATATAATATCGAGAGAAAAATGTGCACGATTCCCAAGGTCTCTAAACGTCCAACTTATTCTTGCACATTGATATTGTTCCCCTCTCTCTCTATCTACATATATATTTATATATACAACTTCGTAGTCGAAGCACGACATTATTACGACTACTTGCTTAAACACCCTCGTCGCATACAAAGAATACTTTAATAGAAGCCCTTGTAAAAGCTTGTCTCTTTGTCGCGCTTTGACTATGTTTATTACATGATGCCCGTATGTTTTTTTTTTAAAGTGTCCACCATTTTGCTGTCACATATAAATATTGTCAAAAAATATGTTCAATGTTGTTTTATTTTATAGTCAAACTAAAACTTACATTTATTCAACAAAAAACTTATCATATAATTGATTATAAACTAATATAGTATAAGTATAACATTGTATTTCATGATAATTATAACGTTTAATTTTGGGAAAACATATCTAAAAACGAAATTTTTCTGTAATAACCATTTCAGATCTGTTTCAAATGCAAAAATAGCAGCTTTCGCACATATGAATCGTGTACATTTTTATACACGCTTCATATAATATCTGTCATTAGCTATTTTTATATATTTTTAAAGAATGCTTGTTATATGTTCCTAAAACTCTATATTCACTACGTACTATATTTGAAGATACATTCTAAAGTTTAAAATATAAATAAATAATTCACTGAATCACTCTGTAACATCCATGTAATTCTGTTAGAAAACCTTTCTTCTGTAATCTTGATATTTTCTGTGTAGAAATGAATGTTTGAACCTTTCAAATGTTTTCAGGAATTTAATAATATTGTATTTCGTATCTATTAGAAACCATATATCTTTATCTTTAATTGAGAGTATCTACATAATGAAATATACTATATTTAATCACTGCACCATCCATACAGTCGTGGAAAATTCACATCTGAATTGTAGGTACAGCAGAGTCTTCATATAAGCGAAAAATATCAGTACCTTAATACTGTATATAAATATACAAGAAAATTCCTTCAAAATCTGCCAAATTGTAGGCCAACCCAATCAAACGAAAAAGTAAAACTTTTTATTCAAAGGACAATATTAAAAATACATTTCGTATTAAAATTCCATCATGTGAATGAAGTATGAATTCATAATTATAGTATAAACTATAACATCCACGAATACTGTCCTTTAAATTGAAAATAGTTTGAACGCCCCGATCGCACAGATCGACACCCAATCAGGCAATCGTAAACAATCGTAAACTATCTGTTTATTGACCCGCTAAAGCCTGCCCCAGCCAAGCCGAGAGCGACTCGTCGACGTCGTGACGCGGCCGTGCTCTGGTCCAGCGAGGCGTCGGCGATGGCGTTGTTGGAAAACTCGACCACGACGAAAAGCCACCCATCACCCGTAGGTCGATGTTGCAATCCTATGAACGTCTCTTTTCTATCTCTCTCTCTCTCTCTCTCTTTCTCTCTCTGTCTACACATGCATACATATAACCAACACACTTTCTCTCTCTGTCTCTGCTCGTTTAGCCGCCTGCAGCTGTGTGCACGATTGTTGGCGCGATGCTATCGTTCCTTAGAGGCGCGGCCTGACAAGTGTATACGTTCGCTCGTTAGTTTTCCATCCCCCCCGCCACCCCTCCCCCCTCTCTCTCTCTCTCTCTTTTCGAGCTGTGTATAGCCTAGGTGCAAGTAGAAAACCGCGAGGCTGATAAGGAGGCCGAGAGCGAGGGAGGACCATTACGCGAAATGGCGAGTTCGTTTATATACAGGCAGGGGGATGCTGCGAGGATTAGGCGAGGAGAGGGAGGACTTTAGCTAAAGCCGTTATCGGAAAGTGCGAGACGCGCTTTTTTGCGAGAGCTTTGCCCGAGGACTTGTCGAGGATTAGGCTGAATTACTTTTTTTTTTCGTTTACCTTTTTTTTTTAGAGAGGGGAATAGTTTAGTACTTTATGCTTGGGGAAACTGATAGTGTCAATTTTTATTTCTCACTGCTATCGAAATGCAGAACTCTCGTTGTGAATATGAAGGTAATCATTTTAGAATTAATTTGAATAAGAATCTGCAATATCAGATTCCCCAAATAATAGTAAACATTGCAAAACCTGAAAAAAGGTCATCGACAAAGACATGGATTAAAAATTTTGCTAATCATTAATTAATTAGGAAATATAACGCTAATCAGCTGTTTGTTAACGCGTCAAATCAGTCTGTCCGTTGCCAACAGCGCCCTTTCAGCAGCAGGAAGATCCGCTGGCATTATTGTGTAATTGATGACGTCAACAGAGCGCTGCGGACTTGAAATTAAAGCAAAATTCAAGCAGAGATTGGGAACGGACAGACGAGTGGACGCGCCGCTCCGCGTCCCTCCCCAAGTCTTTCTTTCTCGCTCCCTGTTATGAAACAACGCGCGTGTAAGCTCACTCGCTATTGTACTGGTAAGCCACATAGATGTGTCACTCTCTGTCTATTTGTCTGTCCGTTCGTTGTATCTCTGTTATACGTGTATATATATCTATATATCTATTACTGTTTGCCCAAACCTCTTGTTGTCTATATACCTTGCTCACGTTTTATATACTTGCTACAGAATAAAAGTTACCACTGTCACAACTTACCTCAAATCTCATCTAAATAAATAAATGAATACTCGCGCGATGCATAATACATTGAACAGTTTTCGATCGTTCACCGGGAGATGTTGCATTTGACATTTGAGGTATAGTTGGAAAATCACCGTTGCACACCATTGATATTATCTATATTTCACTCACTGTTTACACGGTTTATGCTCTGGGTATGTCGTATGCTGGATGGATTAATTCTCTCTATATAAAACTTACCAATATTGATATCATAAAGTTACTTTCTGGCCTATCTATCTATATATACATTATATATTATCATCAGTATCTATATTATATATTCTACTCCGTACGATACTACCTCTTCCATATACATGTATATACATAATTATATTGTTGTTGCAATGTTAGTGTTGTTGTTTATATATTACAAACATATATATCTCTGTATACTAACTATATATATATATCACTGTTAATGTTGATGTTTTGTTGTTACCTTGATGTTTTGGTGTGGATATGTTTATTCGTTGTTACCTTGCTGTTTGATGTTTGTCGTTGCACTAAAACAGAAAGATAAACGCAGGCTGTCGCGGCCCCAAAGTCCGAGCTCGCGATCACTCCGATTTTGACATTATCGCGCATATACATTATATCCCTCGATGCTTTAGCAACGACTTTGTATTATACACCGTCGGGCGAGCTTGGAATTTGATTGCCCTCACATCCTGTGTGCAAGCTCCTTCCACAAAAAAAAAAAAAAAAAAAAGCTGTACGTCAAGTACGCGCCTACGTCGTTCTCTTATGCTGATTGCACTCTTCGCTCGAAGAGCGGCGAAAAAAAAAGGAGAAAGCAGAGGAAAGGCCAAAGTAATATGTTGCAGTGCGCACTTTGCGCATATACATATATATATGTATATACATATAAAACGCGTACGCGCGGACATACGTACATCTCTATATTTACGTTTTTCCAGCCAGCCAGTCTCACGCTTCGAGTGCCCGCGTATACATATGTATCATATGCATCGCATATACGAGCTTACATATCATGCATATGTATCTACTTGCCGTAACTCGTGTTGCTCGTGCCACTAAAACCACCCCCTAATAACGATAACGCCGTCCCTCTCTTGTACTCTTTTTCCCTCCTTCTTCTTTTTTTTTTTTTTTATCATTATCGTTTCTCTCATTCGCCGCGAATTTTCAACCACGCCTCCGTGTAAAAAGTTACATATTTCATGGATTCCGTATTCTGTATAATGTGGGCCGTAAATAGCATTTGATTACTTTTTCAATTTCGTAATTAAATTCAACGCTTTTTATCCTCCGCATAGCGGATAAAATGGAGATGCATTCGTTTATTTTCCCAGCGAAATTTCTATAGTAAGATTTACATAAATAAATGGAAGTAAATATTGATTCACGATTGGCACGTTCGACTGACCTACTCTGCCTAATCATTATTTATTAAAATCATTGAGCACACTTGAAACGAACGTCAGCAAATGAATATGTGACTTTGCACAAATTGGCAATTACCATCACCAAGCAATAAATCAATTAAACTGGTCAAATAGCGCGAATTTTCTTCCAAACGATACAGAGTGCATTGCGACATAACCTCAACGGCAAGCGATAAACTTAAGACCTTTAATGCGAGAGGCGCAAATCGCGCGGTGAACCGATGCGTCTCCGAAGATCCGGCGCACATTCGCACACGCACAAATACACGCACAGGGGGTGGTTTGGCGGGATGGTAGTTGTACCTCTATATCTCCTCCGTATGAACGCACCCACACGCGGGAGTACATATATATATACCTCTAGAAGGCCGTCGGCTCGAAACGGGGGGTGGAATAGGATGCCTCTCGCTAACGCCGGCAATTGGTGTTTCAGGATTGCACTCGCCGCACGAAGGATTGGCTGGGGGATCTGGCCAGAGCATGTCCAGTCTTGCCTACTACCAGCCGGAGCACCCTGGATCGGCGGGCGTCGTCAAGTATCCGGAGAACGGCCACGACACCCTCTCGGACTTTGTGACGTTCGTCTGTCAGGAGGCCGAGAACACTCAGCAACTACCCCAGGTAGCTTCCGCGTCTGATGAGAATGTTAGAGCCGGATCATTGGTGTTGCTGTTCGGTAGAGCTTTTGGTTTGGATGCACTGCTATATAAGTGTCGTTGTAGTTGGTTTCTTTCGGTATTGTTTTTTTAGCATTGGTGTTTAAATGTAAAATTTTGATAAGATGTCAGATAAGCTGGATGTTTCTATGGATTATTGGTTGCTATTTTCAAATTTGAGATGAATAGAGTAATCAATAATTCATCGTCCTTTGTAATTATTCTTCTTTCAGTTCGGTATCGGTGTTAGAATTTTGTAATTTTTTAATTTAATTATATTATTTTTTCGTTGAAAAATAAATTATTTCGATTTATTAATGCCTAAATCTTTATATATCTTTAATTTTGATCCTATTATAATTTGAGTATTTGATGTTAGCATTAAAAGCAATGTAATAAATGTTTTTAACATACATAGACTTGACACTATTGTAATAGTAGAAGCCGAAAGCTCAATGTGTAGCAGCATCAATGTTGGCATTAAAACCTAAACCGGTCGTAAATACCAATCTCCACTCGCCTTGGACCGATTGCCCCAGTTTTCCCGCGTTTCGACTTCAGAAATCGACACTTGCAAACCTGCATAAATCAGACTTAAAAATCCCTGTAAGAGCGCTCGCTAAAAGCTACGATGAGGCACTTAAGAGCATCGTATAATCGGTCCGGGGCGAATGGACGAGCGTCCGGCGTCGAAGGTTGATCGGTGGCGTGCAATTTCCAGACGCAACTCGCGGGCCCGCGGTCTGGCGTGCAAAAGTTCTCACAGTATTACCCGAGCTCGATGTTGCCTCCGCCGCCGCCTGCGCCGATGGCCAGGCCGGTCGCGATCATCAGGTCGACGGGCGAGCTCACGGCGAGCAGCGCGAATTCGCCGCCGAACGCTGCGGCCTCGCCCACCGACCCCTCGGACCTCGGCTCGAACACCCAGGACCAGATGGCGGCCGCTGCTGCTGCGGGACTGGTTGGCTCGGCCTGCCAGACTGCTGTGGATCAGGCTGGACGCAAGAGCCCTACCAGGATCCTCGTTACGGCCCCCCATACGAGTCGGGAGTACACCTTTGCCCACTTCCATTCGCAGCCGGGACAGGTGAGTTGGCCCTCTTTCTCTCTTTTTTTTTTAAGAAGAATTTTTTATCTTGAATAAATAAATAAATAATAAAAATAATGTTTTATCGACGTCGCTGATATATTTTTCTGGCGAAACTTCAATTACTGGCGGTATTAGATTAAATGATTTTAAGGTGGGATGGTAAAAGTTGTAATATCGTTGGACTTGAATGAAACTCGTTTAAAAGTTAAGTACCGTGTTTAGAAAGTGTAAAATTTGGAAGCTGCATTACCAGTGAATCTGGCTTCTACGATAGGGAAACGTTCTCTCAACATCGTGTACAAAACTTTAAATAGGAGTTTCAAAGTATTTACTGTAATGTGCTCCGGTAAGCTGAAATGCGGTTAAAGTAGCTTAAGCGATAATTGATACGTCCTATACCGAATCTCTGTCTCTTTAAATCGTAGCCAGGCTTAACTTTAAAAAGACACGTAATAAAAGTTTTTTTTAAATTACTTATAAAACGAATCTCGTCTTTGACCTTTGCTAACGTTATTTCTTAAAAATACATTATTTGAAATTCACTTGCCCAAGATTACACGATTAACAGCATAAAATGTTTTCGCAGCAAATCTTTACCTACCCGACGATCAGTTCGATGTCGGGGGTGATTTCCCCGACGAACCTCTCTCTATTCTCGTCGCCAGTTACGGTGACGAGGCCGGTGGCGACGCAGAGGTCCGTCTCCAACATACCGCCCCGCTGGAACACCGCGCCTTTCATAAGCCTCGAGGATGATTACAATATGATAGCGCCGATTATCGCGGGCACAGCCAGCGAGCCACCCACCGCAATGGAAGAAGGTATGAAACACAGCGGCCCATTTTGCATGAATTATTCATGCCCGAGCCGGGCAAATAACTTCCACCTCCCGGCGTCATTTTACTCCGAAATTGGATTTCGCCCCCGGGAAAATCTGAAAATATGCGCGATCCAACTTACCGAGCGCGAACATTCGCGCGTTCGACTCATAAATATATGGGATAAAGCGTTTTTCATCCTGCTTGAGTAATAGAGAAGTTAAGCGCCGTTTTTATAGTAAGTTATCACCGCACCGGTGCTTCATTGTACTTTGAAGGCAAAAAATCTGCGCTCAACTAGATCTGACCTTGAATCACGTTTAATAGCGCTTTAAATTTATGAATGTCCCAATTCATGGAACTTTATTGCATGCTATATTGCAATAAGTCGCCAGTATTCTCCTTTTTCAGTAGCTTTAACACTTGATTTAATGTTATCTAAGAATTTGAGTAAGTACTTTCCACCAAATTTTGAATCAGTATATTTGCTTTTTACAAATTTGGTATAACAGATTATAAAATGGTATTTTAGTTTTTATTAAATAAAAAAAAACAAATTTAGAGCCCTCTTAACAATTATCAAAAATTCATAACCAATTTCCGACAATTGCAGAGCGATACTTCCATCCCGTCCATACGAGCAGCGTCGTTGACAAGAATGGTAACGGCGGGCTGATGGGCACGGATCTCGGCGTGGGCGCCGATCCCACATCGCATCACCATCAACAGCAGCAACAGCAGCAGCAGCAGCAGCAGCAGCAGCAACAACAACAGCAGCAACAGCAGCAGCAACAGCAGCAGCAAGTGATGCAGGAAAAACTCGGCAGGCCAAAGTCCCCCCCGTGACACTGGAGGACCGTTAGTTACGTACGACCGTGTGATGCTCCGGACGCGGCGCCCAATAGCCCTACAAAGGACTTGCCCGGCTCGTCGCGTCGCTGTTGCCTGGCCTGGTAGATCCAACGAACGACAAACCCCCAGCGACAGTTGTCGAGTTCACGATTTCAGCACACTCTTGTACGCTTTCGTTCGCGCGACGTCGAACGGCTCCGATATACTGTTTTTTAGGTTTACGGGAATGGAAATGCCCTCTGATCCTCGGCCCTCTTGCGGCAAACTTTGTACTTCGTTTGCGACAAAACCCTCGGAGTGTTCTCGAGCGCATCACGTTTTTTTGTTACAGTGCGGGGAGTCTGTGTATTGCAGCTGTAGATATATAATTAACAAATGAGATTTGTGCTCTTGTGCCAAAACGTAATAGGAGTAAACTTTTGTATTACCGAACGACGTAGCGTTTAATAAGATTTACACAGGATGATTTTTCGATGGCGACTCGCCGATGTGAGAGGACACTCGGGGATTTTCGACTTAAAGCGTTCGTAGTTCGTAGAATTTCTGCTTGACGCGTAGCAAGCTGAGATAAATACTCGTTTTGCTAATGTTCACAAACGTTTTTATAGCGCCACACAGTCTTCCAAGCCTCTCCACTCGCATGGCCGTTCAATCTGCAATCTGTAGATTTATGAGTCGCTTGCACACCTTGTATTCTCTCACATACTAACACGTTGGGATATCAATAGAATGTCAACTAATGAGGTAGTCCATTAATTTGTTAAGTTAAATGTTACATTACTTTTTTTTTTAGCTTCGTTGTGTTATCATTACTAGGGAAGTGTAAAAATTGAAAGGTCGATTTAAAGTTTTTCTTTGAACCAGAGAGTAATTATATTTTATAGAGCAAGTAATTAATTAGAAGAATGCATACGTGTGTATGTGTGAGAAAAAATTTGTATATTAGTGTAAAAAGAAAATCGGCATTTAGTTATGCGAATGGGGCAGAGGAATTGCAGGGGGTGTAGTATACTCCACTTGAATTTTGTAATGGAGTCACTGAAACTCACTAGGATTGATAACTTTTTACGTAGTAACTATGTAAAATCAAATCATGTTTTAAACTTTTGTTGAATATTTATATTAATTTATTTCTCTTTAGTTGTTTATAATATGCCATGATTTCACATGTGATTTTTTAATGTAATTACTGAAAGTGCAATATTAGTTTTTAAGAAAGTAAATTGCGACGATTCGAATTCATAAAGTTAAATTGAATACCTATAAAAGTGGAGGTATTTGTGAGAATTTCAGTGATTTCAAAATAAGTAATGATAGGTCATATGTAATCGATCATATGCCTAACGCTCAGACTAGTGCTAACACTAGTTATGACTAGTGCGAACTAGTCAACAGAGGCTGCTAGTTAGAAAAAGGTACTATTTAAAGAAGTAACTTGTAGCTAACTTTTTTCTCGAAAAAGAAAAGCTCGCGACTATTGAAACATGATTAATTGATAGAAATTGTACGAATTAAGAGAGGGATAATGAAAGTCGTGTTTGGCGCAAACACAGGAAAATAACACGCAAACCTACTGCGTCAATAACAGTTAAGTCTTTATATAAAAAAAATGCCGTGCAATTTAGTTTTGAAAAAGGGAGATCGAAAACAAATACAGACTACCTATCCTAAATGCTTCCAACGGTTATTAACGAGATACCGCGCAGTAAGGTGTGCTAAGCGAGAAGAAAATGCCCGCCCAAAAGTATAAATAACAAAACGTATATTTCTTATTTAGTACGAGGAGAACGAACGTTGTCCCTTTTAGGCACAATGACGATATAACTCGCTGCTTCAATATAAGCAACTATAAGTAACTGAAGAAAACGAATTGAGTTTGCGATTTATCGTAGAGTATAAGGGTTGAGAAAGGTTGCACAAACAATTTCCCTTTCCCCATTATCACCGTTGAGGGTCGTGTTCTTTATTGTGAAACTCGAACGCCGTTAATTTATATTTCATTCTCGTAGGAAATGAGTTTTATAAATAGCACATACGTTGCTTATTATTAGGTAATATTATTTTAATTGTACTATTACTACGGTTATTTTTATTTACTAGGCAATAATTATTACATTATACTTTAATGCGCATTGTATTATACTACGATTTAACTTGGACTTCGTTAGCTTGGTTTGTTCAATTAACGGAGAGACTATTTACAACACTGTTGATCGAAACAAGAATATTGATCGTTTAATAGATTGTTAAATTTAATTTCTTTTTCAATTCCTTCTTTCCTTTAAAGTTCTACAATTCAGTAAAACACGGTAAGATCTTTTGAGTTTTGCTTCGTAACCCACTAATATCGTGTGGAAATTCGTTCCTATACTTTTGTGATCGTGCCATCGATGAGCCATAATGGGGAATCGAAAAGCACCTCTTGACCGCTAATTCTCTTCTTTTCTAATGCTACTTACAAAACTTCACTAACTTTTGCAGTGGTGGCAGCAGCAGCGACTCCAATAGTGATAAGTTTATTAGCTACCACGGTGCTATTATATAATTAAAGCGTAATGTGAACAATGATGACGATGTTGATGACGACTGCTGCTGCTGCTACCACTTGCAAATTGCTACGATACTCCTAAGTCTATTATTAACACTATTACATCTATACTGTTCTAGAATAAACTATAGCTTTACTTCTATTGTTAAGAAGCTTGCAAATAAAAGTGTCATCTGTCATGGGCAAAAATTCAAATAATTTTAAAATTTTCATTGGAAATCTGGTACTCGTCATATTTATCCAACTATTTGGGTACGATTTTTTTTTTATTCGTTTGCATTTTATGTATTTATCTGTACACCTTTTGTTACGTAAAACATATTTTGTAATATTTAATGGACATTATTATTTTATAAAGGATTTAACTTTAATAATTCAATTATGATGTATTAATTCTTTTATGGAATAATGTTAAAATATATGTACATATTCTGTGATAAACAAGAATAGTTACCAATTGGTGTAAAATCTAACATGATAAATGACACTTTGATCTTTGAGGTAAATTGAGACTACCACCATCACCACCACTGCTATATACTATAACTCTGCAATTGTTACCACCACTTCTGTTATAGAATATTACTACTACTAATGCGTTAAAAAAGAAGTAATTTACTACTACGAAATGCTATAGCTCCTATATATACTTTACGCTATATTTCAAGCCCGCTGCAACTTCAAATATCACTATGCAAAAAAAAAATCTGTAATACTACTAGTGAACATAAACTTACGACTGCTACATACTTTCTTAATATAGTTTACGGAAAACAGTGTAAATATATAATTTTAAAGAAAATGTAATATTAAAGAGCGAAATAGAGAAAGATGGCGAGTTTTCATTTTGAATATATATATATAATAAATAAATAAATATATATATTATATATATACACGCCATTGTTCAGCAAAAGATTCGAATTAGGAAAAAATATATTATATATACATTTATATAAACCGACCGAGGAGATATAGTGTATTATGTATAGGTTGAGAACATGCATAGAGATATAGTGCTAAATATGCCAAGCAGCCGAGGTAAGATAGAGAGCAGTGCGAAAGAATAATACATAAGCGGTATTTTTCATTTACGAGAACAAACCGAAAATACAAAAATTGTCTTCGTTGTACTAAGTCAAGGATTCGATGCAGGATCGCTTAAATGTCTGAAAAACAGGGTGGTCCGGGATCGCGTTAATTAAGATTAATAATTATATAATAATATATAAACAACGATATTATTTGTTCTTCCGTTCGTATTGGATACTTATATTTTTGCTTGATATTAACTATCGTTGAAGACTAGTAGTGAATTATATTCGAATGTGGTAAGGATAGGACGCTTGTGAAACAAAATCGTGCCTTTCATTTTCTAATTTTTAACACTGTGTTCTTTCAATATTGAATGTATAAAAAAAAAGTAGTACTCAACGTTTTTTACTCATCCGATGAGGAATTTTTCGGTTTCGAAGATTTCTGAATTAAATTTTGCAACTTTTTTAATCGCGCACATCGATTGTTTAAAACTTGGAAGTTACTAAGTCTGAAGTTCCGAAAGAAGATGCAGTGTAGCTCTTAAGTGTAGGTTGTAGACGATCATTTAATTTTTTCAGTTGAATAGTTATTCGGAATTTCTAAATATACGCGAGCGTGCGATCGTGATAATTTAAAACGTAAATATCGCAAATGTTAAATGCTTGTATTAAGTTGCTTAAAAATAATAAAGTATAAAGTTTAGGAGCTAGATAAAGTAATTTTTATACCAATAATCAAGTATTTTTTATTTTCCGCAAGATTCATTAGCGTGGTCAATTCGACTAGAGACTCGGAAGGAAAATTTAGATTACTTTTAATATACTTTCCTATTACATAATACTAAATAAGTCAAAATTGTCTTGAAAAAGAAAGGCTGAAAGTATCCGTATCCGGGGGTACAATAAGTAAGGTGGAAAAAGACGCGATGGCCGCGTAAACTCGAGAAAACTTTCCTTTCCATTACTAGAGAACCCTTTGCGACTGTAGATATTAGCTCCGTTAATTTGGGCTTGTAAACGAAAACAATGAGGAATCTCAAGTAGTTCTGTGCGATCGCCAAATATTGGAACATACCCGAAAGAAATTTTGTATAGCGTCTCGAGCTGCCTTGAACCGAAAGTGCATTATAAAAATCGTTCGCTCGACAGGTCGAGAGTGAGATGAAAACGAAACATTCTCGATCGAATCGACGACACGAGGGTTTTTCTACATAAAGTAGTTTCACGTATAGGCGAGTAAATTAAATAACAAAGTAAAAACAATGAACGTAGATAAAGTATATTATTATAAGACCACAGATATACAGGACATGTAGTTTTGAGCCGTGCTTGAATTCTGTCTAAAAAGATTTATGCAGTTTCTAATAACATTTTTTCCCAATTTAATGATACTTAAGGTCAGAGAAACCACATTATATTATGATTTGGTTATGGAATTGTTCCACGTAATTTTATTATAATAACAATTTAGTTTAAACATCTTAAACAATTATTTTATCAAATTTTTTGAACATTTAATGATGTATGGGTTACGTGAACCTATTACTTTTACTGTAGTTTTTGATACTATAAATATTTTATTTTAAGACTTCTGATTTCAAAATTGAAAAAAGGTGGTTTTCTCAATAAAAGAAGCACGTTACATTTTGACGTGTACTCGTTTCCGCCCAAGTTTGCTCGTTCGATGGATTGGACAATACATTAATATCCAAGAAAATGTTATGATTAAATTCAAGCACGGTTTGAATTTTTGATAGCTAACCGACGAACGTAGCCGGAATACTATAAACCCGGACCACCTCCGCAAAAGAACCTAAAACAAAAAACAACACACAAATCTTACACACAACGAATATACAACGTGAAGTTTGTACGATGACAAAAAAAGAAAATATTATTGTATCTTGAAAGCTAAATACGAACAAGTCATTAACATGGAACTGAAACGAATGAAATGGCAAACTGAAATAAATTAAAGAAACATAATTCGATAATGTCCTATTGTACATAAATAAATAATCCATTTTTGGCGATAAAATTTGATAAAAAATAATGTGAGACGTGTGTTTCATTCGGGTTTTGCTCCACGTTTCTGATCGTTGCAAAAAAATTTGTATCCTTATTGAAGTAAAGTTATATTATTATAAAGAAAAAAATCGTCCCAGACGTCGAGGAAACGTAGTCAAATTATTATACAGCAGTTAACCAATTGAAAAAAAGTAGTGAGACGCGTATTAATAAGCAATTATACGTAAAAACAAGTATGCAATTTCAAAATATAGGGTGAAAGAGAAAATACTGTTAACTAAGCGAGCTAATTTGATAAAATACGTAGACGAAGTTATTGCGAGTGAATGAATAAATGCGCTAAATAATGATGTAATAATAACAATTACCGATAAAAAGAATTCAGAACAGCAACAATAATATATAATAAATAATAAACTTTAATTATAACGATGATAAAAGTAACTGATGAGAAAGATGATAGTGCGATTACGGCGTTATATATACAACTACGACATTATACATAATTATAAATTATATATAAAACACAGTGATATATTTATCGAATATTTATTGAGCAATAAAGATTATAATACCAACAATAATAAACGAAAAACATAGAATATGGGTAGCGATATTGTACAAAGCATTGCGAGAGCAGACAGCAGTTTCAAAAGAAAGCATAAAAAAAGTAAGAAAAAAAAAAGTTTAAAAATCCTTTCGAGTTTACGAACCCGAAAGCGCAAGACGTGAGCAAAAGGTAATAAACCCGAGGCAAAGCATGCTTTACTGTTTCTTATTTCTTGCAAGTTTCTGAAGGATAAATTATGCATACGTAATATTAAAATATATTATTATATCGTACTTAATATACGAATGTATTATTAATTATAATAATTCAACGATATTAAATATGTTTAATACCGAATCCAAATAATACTTCCGATTTTCAGTTGACAATTAAAAAATTGAATATTACGCCAAGTGTGCGTAGATTTATGTTTCAGAAAATTGTCAAATAAAAGTATAGTCCTATAAACAATTAAACCTTTCGTTGGCGCTGAAGCTTGTGGAAAAGTGAAAACCCGAGAAAAAAAAATATAAAAAGCTCGTTGTTTATTTGCCGATTGCTGACGAGGTTCATGTATATCAGGGATTAGACTAATTAGCACAAAGAGGAGAGAGAAGCTCGAGGTGTAGGAAGAAAAAAAAAATCCGAATAAGACGTTAAGAAGCGAAGGGCGTCGGAGGATACGAGATTTATATATAAATATACATATAGGTAACGCCGTGGGAGGAGATATTAGGGTGGTGATAGTGGTGGAAACGAGCTTGGTGATAACGACGTACCATAAATAAAGCTGCAAAGGCGGGAGAGCAAAGTGCAGAGCAGGGAGGGGTGGGGGGTTTAAGCAAACACGTATATACTGTACTCCGCCTCCTGCGGGGAACGCGAAAAAAAAAAGAAACCTGTCCCTTGTCGTATCACACGGGATTTTACGCGCAAAAAATGACGAAGGAAGGAGCGTCAAGGAGGGATGAGTTTCCGGTACTTTACCGCGCCAACGATACGTTGTGTCCATACTGTCTCAATTAACAATTATGTATTATATATCCGACAATATTGATTATTAAAATTCTTAATACATAAAAGGAAACTGCTGTTTTTACATTTTTTTCAACCTTCATTCCTTCATTATTCTGTACATAATCTATACATAATAATGTAAAGGTAATCAACCAGTCCAAAATATGGTAATCGTATGTAAAAATATGGTGTTGGTATGGTATGAGTCATTAATATTTGTTCAATATATTATGATTTAATTATATTAATCAAATAATAATTAAGTATATAGGTAAGCGTATTTCAAGATTATTTCACGTTTGCAGGTAAAACAGAAATCTGTAACAAGTACGATCTCTTCAATACCAGCAGACAAAGACTACCCTCTCTATAATATCTCTAGATAGTACCAGGAATTTATCGTTGGTTGATATACTGATTTATAAAATTGTGAAAATACTACTTATACCACATAGTTCTTATCTACACTTTATTACATGTTAAAGTTAAAAATCGTTTTTTTCCTCAAATACTTTAATATCTTCAAATTATATACGACAGAGTTCAGAACGCACTAACATTATTATTGCAAAATTTATTTAAAAAAAAGGAAAAAAACGCATCAATTTCAAAATAATACAATTTTGTATTCATCTACCACATTGGAGGGCGCTTTGGAATGTACTCCATAAGCAGCGGCTCCCTTTGCATTGGCATCGACGTGATGCGATACATTTTTAAACCGAGGCGAACACGGGCGATGTATACGCATTTCCAAAATCAAATCGCTCGGCGCAAATTCAAAGCCGGGCGAGAGAGCTGCGCCCGGCCTTTCATGTACGTCTCAATTATCGTTATGTAAATTTACTCAGTTTTGCGGTGTTGGAAACTGGCGGTGCCGCCGCCGCCGCCGCCGCCGCCGCCGCGGCGATGCGAGGGAGACAGAGAGAAAAGCCTCGCCGCGCGGCTGCCTGGTGCCTTCGGGCCTTGGCCAAGTGTACAAGATCATATTCACGAGAGCGCAACAAACTGCGTGATGAGCCTTTGGCCTCATCCTGCCCAATTTCTGCTGGCAGCTTGTTTGATCGCTCTTTCTCGGTTATTGACTCTTTTGAGCTGCTTCATCTGGATAAATAAATACGTGCGCAATGCGGGGTGTTGGGGGATATTAAACTGGTGATAAATTATAATCGTTTCTTTTGGATTTTTTTCGGACAGGATTTTGATTGGTCCTTTGGAATTATTAACGTTTAAACAGTAATACATAGGCAAATCTTGACAAACAAACATTTCGTAACATAGTAATAGTATACGTAAATTTTATTGTTATAATAAACTATTCTTCTTAAAAATAATTGTATATTTCCATTGTCCCGAGGCGAAACGAATATTTCTGGAAATACAACACGCTTTGGAGATTATAACAATCTGATTAGACTCTCGGTCCAGATCTAAGCGCGTGTAGGTGTCAAAAGTATACTTGTAGCAGTTGTCCAGTACATATTGTATTCGAATATTTACATGCATGATTTATCCGCCTGACATATATGGGTCAAAAATGGATTCAATCCAGTATGAAAATGTCATTGTATTGATAGTGGGCGGAACCGCTGCGGAGATTTTCTTCCCTCCCATCTGTCAATTCATTCGCGTTATTGAGCTTATTATTAGTGCTATAATCCTCAAATTTCTATTCTGATCCGTTGACCACAGTTTGGGCGTTTCTTTCACCGTTACAATGAGAAATTGGAATTTTTCAAATTTGCAGATATTTTCAAATTATTGGTATATATTCGTACAAAAACTATTGTAAAATAGTTCAACAAATTTACATTCATTGACTAATCACATTCAAAATTACAAACATCGTTTACGTTATTTTCATATAATCAAACGATAAAAAACACTAAAATTTCATCCAGAGTTGAATATTTATAAAAAAAAACCTGCACCTCACTCCGCCCTCAATCCACAGGACATTCTATTCCAAAAGAACTATCCAAGGATACAGAAAAAACGAACACTTAAGACCAGATTCATATTCGTCGGCAGGCAGGCAGCAGCAGCGGCGGCGGCGGCGGCGGCGGCGGCAGCGGAATTGCACCTTTAATCAAGATTTCTACCAATTTGCGAGCGCCGACGGCGCGAAGACAAAGCCCATTGTTGCCGTAACTGGTTGGGGCTTCAAGTGTTCCAACTCAACGGCGAGTGCACAAGAGAGCGAGCGAGAGAGAGAGAGAGAGAGAGGGAGGGAGGGTGAGTCCGATGCGCCCGGTGCACGTATATATACCGGGTGCGCCAGATGGTTGTGAGAGCGCGCGACATTCCGCTGGCGCGCCGTCGTCAATTTACATAAGTTCGCGAGAGCTGTGAATCGAAGCCATTAGCGGCCAAATTCTTGCCCCGCGTAATGAGTTTTGAAGAACTTTTCCAAGACTCGAGGGCTAAATTAGTCGACGGCACCCGGGGGCCGCGAGGCTTATTGCCTTCGATTTCGGGAGCTTCGATTATTTGCGCATATAATTAGGTCTTTATTGTTGATTATGACAAGTTTGGTTCTTTTTGTCGGCATATTTTTTAGGGATAGAGTATGAGTATTATTATTTGAATAATGAAAAACACATTCTAATAAAGTCTGTATAATAATCATGTACATAATACTGGAATTAATATATAAAATATGCTCATTTGTGTCATCTATTCTAAAATGATTTTGAATATTATATTTAAATATTTGTATTTTATAAAATAAAGATTAATTTATCGACAATGGCCCATTTTTGTTATAAATGGCATTTAAACGTGAAATTATTTTCTCAAATGAGTAATAAAATTATTGAAATGACATATTTTCACTTTTGGTACTATACTTATACACATATGTACACAGCATCACTGCTAAATACCAATAAACGAGTCCATCTAGCATAAAAAAATAAGGAAAAATCAACAAACTCCTATTAGGCTCTCCTAGAACATCTCGTCATAATCGTCTTCGGCCAAAGACCTAAACTCTCCGGCAAACATCGCCCGCTGCAGACTTGAGTAGCCCAGGGCGTCGAAGAAGCACATCGCAGAGCGCAGCATAGCGACAGCAGAAAGTGGAAGAGAGAGAGAGAGAGAGAGGGCCGGAAAGAGCAAGGTTAAAGCTTAGCGAGCAGCGGCGGCGGCGGCGGCGGCTATTCCCCTGACGTCGCTTCCGGCGTCAACGTCCTCGCGGTGGCAACTTGAAGCAGCAGCAGCAGCAGCAGCCGCTCGGCCCTCGTGTTTGTGTTTGCTAATTGTGAATTGTCTGGCTGCGCCTCGCCGCGGGCCCGAGCCGCTCGGAATGCTCAGACCGAGGAAAAGACAGCCCTCGGGGGCTCCGCTTCCTTTTTCCAGCGCTGCTGCTGCTGCTGCTGCTTCACTTTTGCGTCCTCCTTTCCAGCGGCGAATATTTTGTTTTTGCTTTGTGAGAGAGAGAAAGAGAGAGAGAGAGAGAGCGACCGGGAGCTTTCATCCGGCCTTTTTAATTATACCGACTTTCGCCACCCTCTCTCTCCCTCTCCGTTCCTCTCGCGGTCCTTTGCGACACTCGAGGGCCGAGCATGAATTTCACTTTGTGATGGAAGCGCCGAGATGTGGAGGACGACGGAATCGCGAGTTTTATTTAGCGGAGCTGAGGGTAATTGGTGGATTAACGGGGCTGCGAGCTGCGAGAGCCGGAGGAATTAATTAGGAGGGATTGAATATGAATGAGGGGGGCGGTTTTTTATTGCCGGAGAATTCTTTTTCGAATTCTTCGGTGCTTTTTAGAAATTAAATATACGGGTAAGGTAGGTATTTGTAACGAGAGGATGAAAAATTGAATCAGTACCATAAACTGTTTAGAATCGTAAAATTTTTTAAATGTTAATTGACATAATTTTTCTTTATATTAATTTTTTTATAGAGTAAGGAAATAAATAACAATTGATTGGTATAAAAATATTTAAATGTGTACAACTAAGGGCAGCCGGTTAATGTATGGGCATGTTCATTTCGAGGTACATGCAGAATTTTGGTTTCCCAAGACAAGTCAGTCCAAAATTTTAGGAGGCAATTCACAAAAGTATTTTCCAGGCGTTTCGTCTCAATTTACATCGTCCATTGACAGCATCGCGGTCAACTCCATAAAATTACAACGAAAACAAAAGCAAAAAGAAAATAAAAAAAATAAAAAAAAAACGCACACGTCAGTCCTAATGTCGCGTTCGGTGGCGCAGCGCATTACGACTCGCGGGCGTATATATGCAGAGCGTTCGCATCGTCAAATGCGCGCACACAAAGGGGAGAGAGAGAGAGAGCTCGGCCGGTCCTGAAACAATATATCAGTTTACAATGATAAAAAGCAAACAGTGGAAATAACGCGAGGAATTACTGAACCAAACAACATGTCTCCCCGAGCGAGGGCGGATTTTCGCTCTCTCTCTCTCTCTCTCTGTTTATCTCGTCTTCGACTGTATCTCCCTCCTTCCGCTCTTCTCTCTGTCCTCGCGCGCGCGCGCGCGCTTTTTTTTCTCTTCTTTTCGCGCACAGCTCATTTCTGCATCTCTCCGCCTCGTCTCTTTCCTGCTCTGTTTGAGATATTCTTTTTGTTCCCCGGGCCGCTGATGATTTGCCATCGCTATTGACTTTTCGGGGCATGAATTATTTATTGGAATGTTATTGATCCGTTAATGTATACTTGCTTTATATTGTTGGGTATTATTGAGTGCGTAAATAATTTTCTGTATTTTAATTACCGCTTTTTTGAAGTTATAGAATTTTTTACAGCTTTTTATTATTATTATTATAAGATTTTTAGGAAATTTAAAAATTACGTTTGAAACGTTCTTTAGTATTAAAGCTGCAATGAAACAAATTTGATAAATTTAATTTGACTCCAGTGAAATATTACTGTATATAATCTAATACAAAAAACAATAATTCATAGCTTCAAAACCAAACACGTTCACTTCTCAAACCAGCGCACCTTTTTCAAACAAAAACCCCGGCCTCCCACTAATTATTTCCGCAGCTCAGCATCTTCGCACTCCTCGGCATTCTCCTCCTCCCCGCTTTCCACTCTCCCACCTCTCTCTCTCTCTCTCCTCCCGTCTTTTTTCCTTCGCAGCTTCGTACGCGCGGCGAATATTTCGTCCGTCCGTCGCGCTTCCGGCCTCGCGCCGCGGCGCCAACAGCTTCCCGACGGTCGTGGCGGGCGGCGGCGCGGGGTGGCGTTTTATTTCGCGAGGGAAAATGATTGCGCGACACAATCCGCGCGCGCCACGCGAAAACTGCCTCGTTATACCGCTGCCTGCCTGGCCGCCGCCGGCTGCTTTCGGCGCGTGCGCCAGATTTTCCGGGGAGCATAATTGCGATGGCTGCTGCGCGGAGAGAGGCGAGGCGACGTTTGTTTCCCTGGGTTATTTGCGCTTTCTCTCGTTGTTTCGTTTTCTTTCGAAAATGGCCGGGGTGCATATACTCTTTTGTGGGACAGAGATTTTTTTGGTGCAGTTATTGTAAAATAGATTTGAGGGTGGAAGGTTAAGATTTTTTAAATAATTGGGTGAAACTTAAATTCTGCATGTTATCAAGAATGGATCAAATTTCTTAGTTTAGAAAGAATTAACAATTAATGAACAATCGGGCAATCGACCCTTTATATTATCGTCTTTAAATGTCTAAGAAAAATGATAATTCCGTCATAGAAAACTTTACTTATTACGATGCCTTCTAAATTCCATGTTGTATTTACTCTAAAATTCGTACTTTGACAGTATTATAAAAAAGAAGTTTTTCGTTCAACCATAGTAAAAAAACCAGCGTCCCCGCTGAAATTTCCACCTACAACTTCCCAAATCCCTTAATCCAAAAGCATTTTAACGCTCTCCGACACTCCATCGATACAGCCGCCGCGTCTTCGTAGCGCTCGCAAAGTGTTTGCACGCGGCGCGCGGCTCCTTTGCTCGCCGTTCGCTCGTCACATGGCGCGGCCGGCACGTGATCGCTGTTGAACGCGTCTGGGGGCAAACAACAAATTAAAGGATTGCGTTCGGGGCGCACTTCACGCGGCCCATTGTCCGCCCCCCCCCCACCTCTCCCCTTCCGCCGCCGG
>UCOM01000296.1:0-93427 GCA_900474385.1 Ormyrus pomaceus
AAGGCCCGAATTCAATTTTTGAGAGAAGGTATTCAAAAGTGAGAATATCTATAAATTTTAACTTCGTGCTTGAAAAAGAAAAGTAAATGGTTTGCGAAATCACTACGTATTTTTAAATTAAGCTAATAAAAATCAATATCATTAATAGGAATTATATTATTTAATTAATAAAAATAAATTAATTAATTAAATCCTTTTTTTAACAAAAAATTAAATAAGTCGTACTTATACAAAGAAGATCGCGCGCGCTTGCGCGCGCTTCCGAATTCTAGTATTACTAATTTAGCAACAGAAATATCGATATTGTGTATCGATACGAATACGTATTGTTGATATCGATACATACGATAAATCTGCAAAAAATATCGATATTTAACGGTATCGATACAATGAAAGGTAAATTTTAATAAGTATGCTTGAGTCCTGATAAAGTTTGCTGCGAATGAGCGACTTTGCACTCCACAAATTAAACACAGATACAAAGGTCATAGTATTTTTTTGTTGGGTAAATCTAATACGGCACCTTATATATTCAAAGACTTTTAATACTAAACTGTATAATTCTGCATTTAATGCCGCTTCATTTTCAATCTTACCATTCTCTGAAAAATATATACAGAATTATTTAATGCACTCAAAAATTGAAAGCTCAATGTTTCTATATCTTTTTCCTTAATTTTCACTCATTTTTTTGCCTTTCAAGTTTGTCAAGTAATCAATGTATTTTTTTTTAATAGAACTTGTAGCAAAATAAATTTAGTGTCTATATAAAGCAGCATAAAAATAGTGTCCATTGTCCGACTAAAGTCACTTGTAATCCGAAATCGTAAACTCACGTCTGGTCAATTATTCAACGCCACCAGAATGAAAGCATAAATCGCGCATCGTCGTATCGTGGGGTGTGGAATTCGGCAATACAATTAGGAGATTAAAACCGAATCCAAGATGATTATAGTTAACGGTCAAGTGGACGTTCCCCGACATAAAAGCGGCGGTCAATCGACGAGTCAACGAGGGTCAAGCATTCGCCGACTCGATCGTTTATTATGAATGCACGAGATGCAAAAAAATGCTCACTGCTGACTGGACGGGACGATTCTTTTTGGCCCCAGACGTGCATCCTCGCGCCGCCATACAAATTTTTAATCCCCGGCAATTATGCACTCAGCCGCCCGGGAGGAAGCGTCTGCGGCTGCAATTTTCTGCTGCATCATTGCCCGAAAATCAATTTCTCCCGAACTATAATTCAATCTTGCCGCGAATGAAAGCAGCTCTTTGGCGCTTTGATAAAAATAATTTGTGAAAAATTCGATACGCGATCCCCGAATGTAAAAATGGATTACAATACGCTCGAATACTCGAAGCCTCCACGTCGCTTTAAAAATTCAGAAATTTCTCCGACCGTAACCGCGAGAACGAGGCAAATTCAATGATCACGAAAGTCGGTTAAAGCGTCCCACGTATATGCGTACACTCCCCGTAAATATGATTTACTCGCGCAAAAATGAAAACTACGATTATAACACTTGGGACGAAATAAAAAGAAACTGATCTTTCCGCGGGTTTAAACGCGACAGTTAAAGGCAAGAGCCTCGGAACGGTTATATTCCGCATGCGCAAGTAGGGGGGGATATCATCAGCGAAGTAACAAGCGCAGGCGAGTTTTCGCTTCTTTATTAAGTCCATAAAGCCGTGACACTTTAACGCGGCGTGTAAACATTTTAAGTATCCCGTGTCCGAGAGCGGCTTTTACAATGCAATAATTTAAACGAAGCGCGCCGGCGAGCGCTCAAAAGGTACCGCAACGATCCGCGGAGTGAATCATCGGCCGCCTCATTGCTCTCTCTCTCTCTCTCTCTCTCTCGCGGGGGAGAGTCGGGGGAAAAAAAGCTGCGGGAAAAACGGCACTTTCCTGAAGCCTCGTCTGCCTCGCAGCCGAGATTCGCGCACAATTGGCTCTTTATGCAGAATGAGAAACTTGATACCTTTGAGCGCGGAGAGTCGGTTGATTTTCTTTTTCAAAAATACGGGAGAAAGCGGAGTTTGCTTTCCAGCGTGTTTTGCAATTGGCTTTCGAAGGAAAGTTTAAGCTCCGCTGATTACTCTTCTCGCAGTTCTCGTTTCATTTGAAATTTATTTATTCGCAGAGTTTTTAAACAATAATATGTTGTATGGTATAAATAAAATTGAAATCGTTTGAGTCCCACGGCTATTTACTTTATTATACAAAGGATATATACATAGACGATCCAGTTGATTACAGCAACAAAACATCGGAAAAAAAAGAAGACTCGGCAAAGGAGCTCCGAAAGAAGGAGCTATTTTCACCTCTCCTCGTAGAATTTCCATTGAACGGTGCTAACTCCGAAAATAGCCGGCGATAATCTCCGGCGGCACGCGAGTTACAAACGAACGACCTCGCGCAGCCTCTAACGCCTCTCGTCTAATGCCAGTGACTCGTCGTAAAACGACTCTCCGGCTGTAAACCTCTCGTTCTCGGGGAGAGAAAAATTGCCGACGAGCCGAACGCGTGATTGGCGGCGTTCAATTAAGCAGGCCTGCTTTACGGCCCGGAGAGCCGCTCTTAACTGCCGCCCCGCAGATGCAGGAAGAGAGAAGAGCCTCGGACAATATGGGAATAAATTTCGCGACGTGGATATGCGCGTGCAGGTATTCTCGCCGCGGCTGTCGAGGCTGCCTTTTATTCTTGGTTTGGCGATTTTTCGTTTAAATTGTCGAGGATTTATAGGAGGATAAGGGAGGCGAGCCGCGTTGACTGGCTCGAGGTAATGAGGTCTTAAGGGGCTTGGATGTTTATGCTTATTTAAAGAAGAGGCTTTTGAATTACTAATAAATAAAGTTATAAAATTTTATTTTTATTCGAGATATTGAAATCATTGGGAAAGAAGTTGTTTGAAATTAACATTCCTCAGCATTCCAGTGAAACATACTATTATAATGCGCCTGCAAGCAGCCAGAGATTACTAAGTTAAAAAAATATCGAAAAATTATTATTAATAAACGGCAACGATATTCAATTTTTCAATACGCCATTTAGAATATTACCGAAACTCCGAGAACCCCGCAGAAATTCAAATTAAATTGGAGAAAAGGCCATATTTTCCTAACTCCCGTGAAACGATCCTCGGGGGGGATGAAAGTTTCCCCGCTCGGGGCGATCGGCAATCGAATAACAAATCCCCGAAAAAGTCGGCACTATATTTCTCTCCCCGCGGCATCGTCCTCGTGTCCGACATCTCCGTCCTGCGACTCCGAGATAAAAGGGCGCACACTCCTGCACCCCCGCAATATTCTGCGGGCGAAAAAAAACCGAAGGCGGAAGAAGAGATCGCCGAGGAGAGAGAGAGCAGAGGACGAGGCGAAGTTTCGTGCGTCATTAATCTTATCGCGAGAGCCCGCAGAGCGGCGCGTGCGAGTGAGAGAGAAAGAGAGAGAGAGAGAGCCACGACCGATTCCAAAGCTAATAATCGCCTTTTGTCCCAGGCAAGGTCAGACGCGTGTGCCGGAAGTTGGGAGCGCGAGTTATGGCCAGGCAGAAATGCGGATAGCTTCGAGTTGCTTGTGACCTTTTCAAGGTGTATTGCCGGCCAAGTGGCGGTGAGATTTATTTATTGCGCGGTAATGGCACGAGTTTTAATTAACATAATGCGGTTAAGCTCCGTGGCGGGAAGTATAAAGTAAGACGTTTCTTGTTCGACACTTTGTTTGCACGTAATTCAGAGGAGCTATTCTGCTTTATGCGAAGGAAATCAGACTATGGGTTTTGGAAAAATCTAAATTTCAGATTAGTAATTATTAACTTTGGCGTTTTTTAATATTATAAATATATCACTTCATATTTCGCGCCTGTCTATTCGTTATCAAGTGAACTATTTTAAGAACTGATACAACTACAAATATGAGGCCTTAATAAAGTAGTCTCATGAGGTCAAGATTTTTATTAATAAAAATTACCGCCTACATAAATATGTCCAGAGGTTCTACAATATTAATATGAATGCTTCCATAAAAATTGAACTTAAAATAAGTTGAGCTTAATATTTATCCAATTAACGCAAATTATGCTCGATGTGAAAAAAAATACATCAATTTATTTTTATCTTTGAACGAGTACTATAATCCTTTTCTTAAACTATATATAGACTCCAAATTTTTTCTATGCGTTAAATATCACTTAATTCGCTCTCCCTGTCGCATTAAACATTAATATCCCCATAAAATTTACGTTCCAGCAGTGAATCATCCACGCCGAAAAACACGATCAATATTCAATAAAAAAAAAAGTCCGTTCGTTCAATAAATTTTTTTTTCTTTTTGCCCGCCCCAAGGCCTCGCGGACACTTCGCCCGGGCGAATTAGGCGCCACCCGGGGCTAATTAAAAGTTAAGCAGGAAGGGGGCGCCCCCCGGGCCGTCGTCCCCGAAAAAAAGCCGTCTCCGCACGCGTCGTTCATGCGATTACCGGCGCGCAAAACACACCGCGCGCTTACGCACGTTACATCGCCACGCACGTCAAACGAGAGACACACGAAGTAAGTTAGAGGGGGAGCCGTGGCGAGCGAAGGAAGCCCGCGCGCGTCTTTGTCTCCTCGAGGTCACGGATTCGAAGCGAGGTGCTTTATAGGGGGGAGCGAAGAGGGACTAATAACCCTCCCCGAAACGGGGAAGAGGGTGAATTGACAATACGAGAGAGCGGCGCGTAACCTTGCCGAAAGAGACCCTTCCCGGGACCTTGCTCTCCTTTCCCGCCCTCCCTTTCGCGCGCGGGACCTTTTGGGATGCTGCTGGATACTGCGCGCCGTGTGCCTGCTTTCGTTTTTTTTTTTTTTTTTTTTTACAGAATCGCTGGCGAGATTCGTTTGGGGAGTTGGATGAGAAATTTTAACTTTGCTTCGTTTGGTAGATTTATAATATTGGGATAAATATTGAAGTAGGATTTTATATAGAAATTTCAGTTTGAGAAACATTTTTCTAGAGATTATACACGACCTCGTCTGATTGTTTGGGCGACGCGTATCGACATTTTATTTTTCCGTACCGAATTCCGGGCATAAATAAACATTACTAAACCTCGTAAAAAATCTAAAGAATATAAACTTTTTATCAAGACAATAAACACTCGACGGCGACAAATCAGCGGGCAAGATCAGTAAACACTTCTTACGCGGGGCAAAAGCGCCAGGCGTATGATTCACGAAGAATTCCCGAAAAAAAAAGAACCCGACCGATATTCCCCGGCAGAAATTTTCATCCCGGGCAAAGTCATTTTTTACCGACGAACGCCATTCGGCAAAACCCAGATCCACCCCAACGAAGGGACGGAAGGTTCGCGCCACGTGCTTGCAAGCTCGCCTACGCGGAAGCTCTCTCGTCTCGGCGCGCGACGCGATATTCGAAAGCTGCGCATGCGCGAGAGGGGGATGTATCCCAACACCCACACGCCGAGGAGAGCCACCCCTGAAGGTCAGGACGCTCGTAAATTCTCGCGCGCGGGGAACGGAGCGAGGGTTTCCCTTCTCGGCCTCCTTCTCGATAGTCGCCCTCTCGAGTTCGAGTCATTTTTTTTTTGCGCGCGCGCGGTTGTTCAAGGATCAGCGGGCGGAGGGCTAATGGATTTCTTTTTTTTCGATTTCCGCCTTGATTTTTTATTCATGGAAGCTACAAGCTCCGGCGAGGCTTGCGGACTATTTTCGAGATAATTAATCAGAGGGTATTATGGGGATATCGAGTCTTGGGTGATCTAAATTGGTCACTCGGTTAAACTTTCATTTAATATATTTAGGTTATTTCTTTATTCGCTTACACTCGCGGTTTTTCGGGGATTTATCAACTTCTTTTTCGAGGCACACATGGTTTCATAAGTAGATAAATTTGTAAATAAAACTAGCAACTTTTCTCAAAGCGAAACACGCTCACCTACTTCGGCAAAACAATAAAGGGCCAACTCGAAAAACGGACTCTCAACGCACTCGGCTGAAATTGCAAGAAAATCCCATCGAAGCGCCGACTTCCTCCTCTAGAATAAGCGGCACGCGCACGCGGTCCTTTAGGGTCAAAGCACTTATATGCCCGCGACCACCGATCCCGGGGGTTAAGCAGTGGAAAATACAATACAAACACGAAAAAAAAAAAAAAAATCCCTTCTCTCCGCTAACCCGACGGAGAGCGGGGAGGTCGCGACCTTGCCACGTGTAAGGGGGGTGCGCGAGGCCGCCGCCGAAAAAGGGCTCGGCCGACGAGAGAGAGAGAGAAAGAGAGGCAGAAACGCGGCACGCGCTCTCCGCTCGATTATGGGGAGCAGCGTGCTGCGTACCCCCGAGAAGCGGAGAATTCCTAGTTGTAATCGATGAGGAGGCTGAGTTTTTTTTTTTTTTTTTTTTTTGCTCCCTCGCTTCGGGCTCCGTTTTTTAGGGTGGACTTTTTTGGGCGGTGAGAAAATGTGTTGTATGGTGCGAATGGTGTACCGTATTGACTTGCTAAAATTATTGCGTGGGTTTTACATACTTTTGTCAAAATATGGTAAGGTATAAAAACCTTTTCCAGTATTATCAGAATTTTTTGTCGCGTTAAAATCTTATTGGGATGAGTCACCTCCGTTGATAGGACACGAAGACGAGATATTTTGGGCAACGACAAGGATATACTCCGCGAAAAAAAAGCTGCATATTTTATTTAAATACGATTTTTTTTTCTAAAAACGACATTATCCCTCCTTTGTAAAAGAGACGCGGCTATAATAACCGCGAAAGAAAGACTTACGAAACGCATTGAAATTTATGGCATAAAAATGGGCTTTAATAAACTAGGCAGCTCCGAATTCCCGAAATCTCTCCTCCTTATTTTTTTTTTCGTGCGCGAGTCACTTCCTCGTGGATACAAGTATAGGAACAGCGCCGAGGTCACCCGCCGCCCTTCTTCCCCCCCATAAATCCGTCCGAGTTCACGAGCGGCAATTGCTCGTGACTAATGATTCGCTTAACGCTCTCCTAAATAATAACGACTCGGTAGCGCTCGAAAACTTTTCGAAAATCAGCATACGTATAAGGAACGACTTGGCCTTGGGAGCCGATCGTTTATGGGCCATTGTTCCGCCTCTTTCTCTCTTTCTCTCTCTCTCGAGGGGTTGGAGCTGTCTATATTTCCGTTTTAATTCGCTTAGCCGCCGCTCTGCTTTACGAGGAGCGTCGCTCGAGCGAGAGGGATTTTTATCTCGAGACGGAAAAAGCGTATAAGTCCCTCCCCGCGCGCGTACTTTTCGACCTACGGCCCGGGCTTTATCGCGCGGCCCTTATCTTTCGCTCTTTCGCTTCCAAGTCGCGAGTAATTGTTGCGATTAAGGCGGCTCCGGTGCCTTCTTCGGGTGGTAAGTGCGGTGTTAAAGGTCGGCTGCTTTTATGAAGTGCTCTTCTCGCTTTAGGGGGGGGGGGGGCATCTTCGGCTCTTTACGTTTCTGATATTTTCATGCTTAACAAAGTTGCAAAGATATTATACTACTGTTATAAAACGATACAAGGTCGGCTGGGAATTGCCAGTCCAAGTCCGTTTATATCTCGTCGAATTATCATTCCGCAAAAAATTATTTTATTATTCTCTTAATTTTGCTTAAATTAATAGTCGCGTTTACGTTATACATTATTTATTTATTGAAATAAACATTCTTCGTCGGGTACATTTTACGTGTTTTTTTTTTAACTGAACAAAGGAAAAGGACTCTTACAATTAATGTGAGCAAAATGAAGATTTGTTCTTTTTTTTTAACAATTTATTTAAATATTACTGGCTTTCTGACCAGCTTCGAAGTTAATACTTACAATCATTCTACAGTATTGGTTCTAACAATAAAACTTTAATTATTCTTCATTCAGCTTATAAATTAAATAAACACTTGGTACACGATATAAAAACGATCAACCAATTAGCTATTCGCGAGTGTAAAATTATCAATCGAGAGCCATAAAAAGCTTGTATATCCAGAAACCGAATCAAGCATGTTGGCGAGCAGCACGACAAAGCGAAGCCTCATCCGGCTAATAGGCCGAAAATGCCCCTCCTAATTAATATTTACAGATTTGTCGGCCTGGCCTTCGGGCAGTGGCCTTCCTTCAGAGGGCAGACGCTCGCCAAAAAAAAAATGAACAAGAAGAAGACGACGACGAAACACCTCCGCTACTTGGTACTTTTTTTCGGCCGGTTAAGTGGGCAACGATAGCCACCCGAGAATGAAAGACTGCGGGGCCGTTAGAGGGGAGGGAGGGGGCGGGCGTCGTCTGGGAATTAGCGTGGATTAACAGGCCCGGCAGACGCGCCGATTGCCGAACCGTCTGATCTTCCTCTCTGCGCGCGGCCTGTTCCTGTCGCACCGCCCGCGCCGAGAGGCTGGAACTTTTTCGTGGCGCGGGCAGGGAGTTTTTTATTTTTTCGCTTGCTCTGCTTCTGGATTAACAGGTGGGCACTAATGGGTGTTTTAAACATGTTTTAGCCACGTTTTCGGACTTTTTTTTTTAAATTAAACAGATTTTTTTTTAATGATGATCTCGCTGTTTTAGATTAGGTAAAAGTTTTAGAAGAACAAAGTAGAAAAATAGTGGAGGGTATCAATTTTTCTAAAGTGCACAGTCAAGTACAGCTGTCACTAATTCAGCAATGATACCTGTAAAGAGTCGCATAGAGACAATACCTAAATCAGTAATCAAAAGAAGATCTTTCGCGCATTTTCGTGAACTCTTTTAAAATCAATATGCAAGTAAAAAAGAAAATCGAATCTCAAACATAAAGCTTTTAAAAGCAGGAATATTTATAAGAATTTTGGACACTCGCGATGCGTACTAATACAGACGGCACGGTATACGAGCACTTCAGACGGGTATAATATTCAATCTAGACGATGATTCGCATCCGGTGTACACGATAACTACACATGAGTAATAAATACAGCAACCGCGGTCAAAAAGATAGCGCTTCAAGATCATCGAATGCGAAGGAATTCAACAGCTCGTAAATGTATCTGCCGCTCGCGCCGCAGACTGTAAACAATATTTTATATACCCCGCGCGCGCGCGCGCAGACGCGGCGAAAAGTATTATTATATCTTATCTCTTAATTTGTATTGCTTATAAGTCGACTAATGGATATACGCGCGCTCTGGGTGATAAATTGCTTATAAATTTTAAGTCCGGCTAATTTAATGGGGGATCACTTTTGCAGATAATGAGCGAAGATAAAGGCCCGGGCTTAATCCACTCTCGACTTCGCTCGCGGAGGACAGACCGGCGATTGTAGGTAGCCAATTCCGACGGCTGAAGTCAAAAGCCAAGGCCGCGTCGACGAGCGGAATCGTTCGGCGCATTTCTCTCCGTACAACTTCGAACACCAGCCAGGCGGACCGCCTAATAAAAAAACTCGCCTAAGAAGATATCGGAAACCGCGCTTCTTCCATCCATTGTCCCGGAGTCGAAGGTGATGGCAAAAGGCCAGACTGGCGCGGATCGCGGCCTGCGCGCACACACCTGTCTGAGTCAACGCACCGGCCGGAGCAACGGTAAATCCGGACGCGGCGCGCGACCTTGGCGCCTCGCGCCTCCTGCGCCGCCGTTCGCCGGGCGACCTTGCCTCCGGGAAAACCGCTTTCTGATGCCGTTTGCGCCCGCGAATTCTTCGCGGATAAAGAAATCGGATGCTTTGCCGATTGCTTGGATTTTATAGGGCTATTGGAGGACGCTGCTTCGCTTTGGAGTCGACGGGGCTGATAGAGCGGAGTATGGTGAAAAAGTGCGCGTATTTTTTTAAATATTTTCGCCTTTGTGCTGGACTGTTCGTTGGACTGTTGTGCGCAGTACAAGTGTGTGTGATATAAGCTGTAACAAAGTATGACATTCTGTAAAATAAATTGTAGTATGTTATTTAAGCATATGTAAATACTACGTGGTAGATTCAATCATTAATATACTACGAGATACAGTGTATTTAGATGTTGTATACTTTGTTCAAATTATCTAATCGGTACATACAATGAGTAAAACTAGAACATATGTTACTTTTATCAACTTTACAACTTTAATGTATAGCCACATCATTAATTTACTCCTTCCTATACGCGAAAACACGTTAAGAAAAAGCTCCCAGCAGTCGTCGGCAATGCGCCGCAAAGTCAATTTCGTCGCGTCCCCGCGGAAAAACAAGCGAAACACCTATAAACTCCCACCCGTAAGTCATCTTCGGCGCGCAAGGCGGCAAAGGCGGAAGAGAGCCTTCCACGCGCGAGAAGATAAACCGCATAAATAAATCACGCACTTTTTACGACTGCACATCGACTCGTGCGCGCGGCGCGAATATGACTGAAAGAGAGAGAGAGAGAGAGAGGAAGTGATATACGGCCGCCGGGAGCGCAAAGGACGCGAAGCTGCGCGGAAGCGAGAACCAGGACCTGCCTCGCGGCGGCCTTGGATATTAGCAAGTAAAAGGTCGCAGGCGGGTCGTTATATAGGCCCGCTTTTCGTTCGGATGCGAGCGAGGACGCGGCGGTCCGTTGCCTCTTCGCGCAGGAAATCGTTCCCGAGTTTATCTTCTGCGATCGGCGCCGTGAAAATGTACGTCAAGTATCAGCGTTGAACTTCAATTCGAGAGGCAGGAAATGCGAAGATCTCCGCGATAATATACTCTTCGAAGGAGCGTCCTCACTCCCTTAAGCCCGACTTATCTCGCGCGCCAACAATATCGTAGCAATAAAGCGAAAACATCGGCGCGAACAGTCCGCGAGAGATGAATCCGAGACGCGAGCAATCTCCGCTGCAAAGGCACGCGATCGACTCGGCACCCACGCTTCTGCGGGCCGCGAGGGTCCCGGTAGCAGCGGCGGCATTGTCCGCGACGGGCGAAGGACAACCGCCTCCGACGACGGGCCGCGCTCCGAGATAAGATAAGCCTTTCGCAGTAAAAGCGTATACATACGTATATACACATATCCCCCCCGCGCGCCGGGGAAAATTAGAATAAGAATACGAGAAGACAACGGCGGCGGCGGCGGCGGCGGCGAAGCGGCCCGAGGTCGGCCGTATGAGCTCGGCGTTGGGTTTCATTGAAGAAACTGCCACTGTAGCCATTAGCATTATTCCTTTTTCGTCGGGCGCGCGGACGCGTGAGCCTCGTGCGTAATGCCGACCCGAGAACGATGATGGCTTTTTTGTCGCGGGAAAAATCTGCGCTCTTTATCTTTGGCTATTGTCGGTGAGGCTGTAAAAGTTATTTTTCAAATGACGAGTAGTCCGACGACGGCATTGAAATTTTAAGTACGTGGAAATGAGTAAAACTGGCGTACGTTGACTGCGGACTAGTTTTTTTGATGTACCTGAAGAGAGACTTACGTAAGGCTGAAATTCTGTTTTTTATATATATATATTTTGTAAGTAAGCGAAAATTACCTTCTCAAAGAATGTTGAGTAATGTGCAAATAATTTTTATGTAATTCGAGTTCAATAAAGCCTAAGTAAACATTTTTGTATCATACTATATTTTTCTTATCCAATTTCTTCCGCTTCTCCCTCGGATAATTTATTTCTTTGCTTTCCCTATCAGTGTATCGGGTAAATCCATAAAACCGTGACCTTCAACCTTCCACTTCCGGTCGTTGGCTGTCACTTTTTTCGACCCCGACAAAAACGACGCCTCTCGAGAAGGCAAATAGAGATAAGCCCAGTTTACATAAAGTTTTCTCCGCATCATTGAAAAATAAACAATATCATCCACTTTATTAATTCCCCAAAGTGTAGCTCCTCGGCCACACTTCTTTGGATTCATTCGAACACCACCGCAAGAGCCGCAATACCATCTCGACTTTTCTACACGCTCCACACGTCAGAGCATTGTTCATCCCAGACGTATTTACCAAAGCCCAAGGTAAGACCCGAGCATCGAGCAGCGGCTCAGTCCTCGCGCAACGAGTCTCTAAATTACACCATCCCCCAGATGCGCGGCTAAATAAAAGCTGCGGGAAGAGGCGCGGAGAGAGAGAGAGAAAGAGAGAGAGAGGGAGAGGAGAGAGAGAACAGGGGAGGGTGGCTCGGCGGTGTCGGATGTGTGTCTGGCGACCTCGGCGAGCGCTCCTGATGGACCTTGAACGCGCGGCTCGCCGAGTGAGTCTCCCTCCTAAGTCTCTCCGCCTCTCTCGGCATTATGACGAGGCTCTCCTCCGCGCTCGGAAAAAGGAGGAGCGCGCGAATAATGAGAAAGGAGGGGGAGAGAGGGAGAGAGAGAGCCAAGAGTTCGCAGAAGAAAAGAAGAAGACCGACCGACTGGGTCCAGTCTGGGAATGCGAGAGCGGGGCACGTAAGAGAGCCGTATGGCTCTCTTTTCAGCGCCGATGTCAGGGACAGGAGTGTACTTGCTCCTTGGTGCCTACTGGCGCTGCTGCTTCGTACGATCGTTTTCGCGAGGAAAAGCTCCCCCCGCTTTCCCGATCAAACTCCGAGAGCAACGTTATACTGACAGAGCGGCCAAAGTTTGCCGATAAAACGTAGAGCTTCTTTCTCGTCACGAAATAAAGCAATCGTTCAGCATTCCCGTCTCGTTTCGAGAACAATATGGCCGCGCGAGGACATCAGCGCGCTCCCCTTTTTTTTCCTCTTCCATAAAACTCGGCCGCGGACCGGATCCTTCAAAGGGTTTTCGGTGCCCACTTAACCTCGAGACGTCTCTCTCGAAGATATTCCGAGAGGCAGATGCAGAGTGCGGCAAGTAAAGCGCGGGAGAAAAAGGGTCGGATCGAGGAGGAGGGAAACGCGGGTAAAGCTTCTCTCGGCCGTGTGTCCTGGAACGTTTCCAAGCGATTTTTCCCGCCACTCGGGATTCATGCGACGGCCCGTCGAGTCATCTTCTTTATCCGATATGTTATTCCGATTTTGATAGGACCCTTTTTCTCGAATCGCAGGAGAAAGGAAAAGTGTGCAATTATTTTAATTTAAAAAAATCTATATATTTAAAAAAAGCTATACGTAAAATATCCGAGAAGCCAGTAGCGATAAATCACTCGAAAGACGCGTAGCTGTCGTTATTATTTACCCTCCGTTAGCTAAGAGCTGCGCAAGTCAGCGGTCCGCCGCCGTCATCTGCCCGCTCGGCGGCCGATTCCCGGCAATTATTGCCCCGCTCGTTCATCACGGCGCACCGCCTCGGGCGACAAAAACGCCGAGGTAAAGCGCGCGACACTTACCGCTGCAGCGGCTAATTTAATCTGACCGCCGGTAAGTGTCGGAAGCGAGGGCGAGAGAGAGAGAGAAAGAGAGCACACCTGCCTCGTTGAGTCATCGGTGTCCGCGGCGCAGCTTCGCGGGGACTCGAGAGAGATATTTTGTGCCGGGCGATGAATCGGCGCGCGGAGCTCTCCGCGCGCGTGCGCGCGGTGATTAATTAATCACTTACCGGTAGCGATTGCTTTCGTTTGCGCGCGAACGAGCTGATGAATTGCCTTTTTCCCCGGTGATTTATTCCTCGTTAATCTTCGTTTGAGCGGTGCATTTGCCGTTTAAATGGGATTAGCCGCTAACGGGTGGAGTTGGGATTGTAATTAGACTTTTTTTCTGAGATGACTTTGTCGAGCTGTTTGAGATGCCTTTAAATTAAATTTTTCACAGTGACGTTATTTGAAAATTGAAATGTTCTGAATACACATTCAGCTTTTTACAATTTGGAAAGTCATAATAATACTCGTTCCTACGTATTATTGCTTTTTTATAAAAATAATTTATCTAATTTTTGTGCAGATTTTATACAAGTTCTGTAACGATTTGTTCCTATACAATTTGTATGAAATTTGTATATAAAGTTATTATATTATTTTGTACTTTGTACATTAATCGCGAGCCAAAAACGCTCAATAATTTTTTACAGGCAGCTCATAACTAAAAGTCATTTATTTTATTTCACCCAGAATACGTCATCCGAATGCTTCCACGTGCGCCTCGAAGCTAATACTTTTACCGCCTGCCATCAAAACCGCAAACCCGTGCAAGCAGTATACGCAAAATCGTGCCGACGACACACGGGCCGATCCGCGACACAATCGATCATCACTCGGCCGCGCGGCACGTGCCCTCATTAACTCGCGAGCTCGGCCAGCGACGAACAACCGAAAACGAATTAGCGCGCGGGGCTCACTCTCTCGAAAATCCGCGCGCGCGCCGCGGCAGCGAAATCGAAAGCCGAGAGAGAGCTGCACGTGCCGCCTGGCTCGACTCAATGCCGACCGCCAATAACGGTTCAAGTTCAGAGTTCAGGAGCTTCCCGACGATGCAGCGGGAAGGGGGGGTGGTGGGAGGTTGCGCGGGGCAACCGAACGCCCACCTGTCGCCACGAGCCTCCGCGAAACTCTCTCTCTCTCTCTCCCCTTTGTTGATCAACGCAACGCTGCGAGCTTTCGGCGCGTGCACTCGGCGCGCTTGCGAGCTGGCATCTGCACCCACTCGATGTTTTGTGAATGAGCGTTGATTCTTTGTTGAAACGGCTTATAGTTGGTAGCGAATTAATTAGCTGATTTGTACGGGTGAATTGGGCTTGGGAGAAACGGTTTGTAGATTGAATCTGGTTGCGAAGGAATATTTATCGTCATGGCGGAAAGCTATTTTATAAATCTTTTAGGTAAAAGTCGTTTGTTCCCGTAAAAATCTGTATAGCTAATCTCGGATTTAATCTATGCTGGAGAAAATTTTGAATGCCTCCTTTATAGAAAATATTGCAGTCGTAAGATTTTACGTTCGCTTTCACAATAAAGATGTGAGCCCGCGATACTAATAATGACATTATGATTAAACGTAAATATCTTTACAATCGTTCGATCTAAAAGTCACGAGTCCTTGTAAATTTTGCAAAAGCTCTCTACTCCGATACCGTAGCTAATTTATCGCGTTCGCTCGAGTTTAATTGAATAATCTAAAAATATCATCGATTTCGTACCCACCGAGTACGTATCTTTTATCTTCTCTTTTTTTTTTGATAAAAAAAACTTTCAAAAGATTAAACTTTGAATTGCCTTAGATTAATATATTTAAAATAAGAAGCAGTATAGAAAGGCAATCTACTACAGCTCATTCTGCGCTTATACATTGAAATCGACAATTTGCGATTGTGAAAGTAATCAAGACACGTGCCGAGCTTAGATACAAACGACTGACATATGTTTTTTGAAAGAAAGGGCAGATTATGAAATTCGTGAAACCAAACTGTAAAATTCTAAATGAAATTCAAACCAAATTTTTGCTACTTCTGTCAGGATCTACAAAAGTATTGAAAATCGAATGCCTTTAGCCATTCAAATCTGAATCTTAAGCTTTGAGAATAAACGATCTCGAAGAAGGCGGCGAAAGTTTCTTTCGAAAAATTATCAAAGGTAGTAAAGCTCCGTCCAATTATCGGCGCAAGCCCCGCTCTTACGGTTCACGGTCGACTCTGAAGCTCGGCTAATCCAAGGACCTGATAACGAAATCCGGGAAGTATGATGCAAAAAGTGCGATAACACAATATGCGTTATTAAATTCAAGGACACTATACTGCCCGGACGATTTATCTCGCGGCATTTTTAATGTCGAAACGAACGAAAGAATATTGGAAGCGCCGAAGCAGTTTTTCGTTCCTTGACGCTTCCGATTCTCGAATTCTTTGTGATTGACTGCGACTGCGTCTTGCTGACTTACCCATAGTTTCTGAATGTTTCCAGTCTTTGCGGTGGGGTTGATCTCAGCGGACTGACGGCAATATCGATCCAAAATAAATAACGTTGCACTGATTTTTCTCGATTGAATTTAAATTTTTAATAAATGTAGTGCCTTCTCGTATAAAATGGAAATGTTTTGCAGAAACAAAAGACCGTCGAGATAAAAGTTCGTGAATCATGAAATATGCATTAAGCTAAAAATAACTGTGTCGTAAGAAAATGATTTTTTTTTTTCAAAAAATTTCAGCGGCCGTCAGAAGTGGAACTTCACAACCCAACGATGAGAAATGGTCTTCGATCCAGTTGATGCATTTGGACTCGTTCTTTCAAAAATAAAATGTATTTCAATTTTTTTTTTTTTTATTTTAAACAATGTAAATCAAAGAAAAATGAATAATCTTTAAAAATCTAATATTTGAATCTTTTTTTTTATTATAATCTTTTTTCGTTACTTTTGAATATTTGAGAATGCTTTGGAGGAGGGAAAAGGTGCAAAGTCAAGGATTCGGTTGAATAAATAGATTGTTTTATAATTCACCAGACAATGTTTATTCAGACGACCTCACAACTCCCAAGCGTACAAAATGACGTGCTCACTGGGCAATATGCGGGGCTGCTTTGTATAATTGCGTGGAGTATACCTCGGATTCACTTTACTTTTTTGCCTCTCATTCTTCGCCAAGAAAACAACAATTGTACGTGTTTTCAAAATTGTTTACAATGTATATATTTTTCATCGTGTACGTGTGGGTATGTGAGTGTGTGTGTGTGTATGTTTGTGTAAGTGTTAATTTTTTATACTCCAAGTGTGTATATGCGTGTACTTTTACGCTCGCGCGCATTCATTTTTTTCTTTCATCTGTATTTTGTAGTCTTCCTCCTTAATGGATAGAGAAATATATCATACTTTATGTATCGTTTACTATAATAATTATTATGTGTAGTTTATGCATAACAGTATACGACGATTTATCAACGCTAGTTTCCTGCACAGACTTGAAGGGTGTATACTTTTCGGGGGTAGCGGGGATTAAACAATGGGATCGTATCGGGATGTGAGGGTAAGAATCAGGCGGTTCGTAAGAAAAAAACAAGAGCTTTTAAGGTAAAAAGGGATACTTTAATATGCGCAGGACTATGCCTTCCTTTATACTCGATACAATTTTTTTTTTTTTTTTCATTACATTCTCTCGCATGTTTACAATCATTGATTTCTAACTTCCAACCTTTAACTTCGAGGGATATACACAGGAATGACTCCAAGTACAATAAATACATCGAGGAGCAAATAGTACGTTAGCGATCGGGGGGTTAATAAGTTTTCCTCGAGGAAAGAATCCTATTTCGTGGTGTGAGCGTGTGCGTGTGCATGAGTTTTTTTTTTTTTTTTTTTACTTTGTCGGAATCAGCTGAAAGAAAGGAGAGCATCGCTTTAGCTAATGAAAATCTCTCGCCTTTCCGTTCGCCTTGAAATGAGTAGACAGCAAAGGATACGTGAGAACAGGGCTGAGGTTTTGACAAGAGTTTGACAGGACTATTTGTCGTCGTCGCTTCGCAAGTCGCACGCCTACAGTATCTTTCTTTTTCGTTAAGACTAATATGTACAATTAAACTCCTTACGCGTCTTTCATTTCTTTACTTCCTCCTCTCCTCTCGCACATGCATGCATACGCACGACACATAATTACTTCGTGAGTTTAACATTTACATCTACGAAGATCTCTAATGAGCTATTATTTTTTTTTTTTAGACACTTCGATTTGGTTTTTTTTACTTTTCCTTAATTCTTCAGTAACAATGATATACAGATTTATATATTTCTCCGAGTCAAATATAAGTGGATCACGTAAATCGTTTGTTTGTCTGCCTTCGCGTCTTCGCGTGTCTCAAACTACGGAAGAGGGGGGCGGGCTGAAAGGTGAGGTGAAATATTTTCGGAGGGGAAGAGTGAGGGGGTGGGAGCGGAAAGAGGGGCCGCCACGGTGGGCCGTTCAGTCTCATTTGACAAAAAACTTGTTGCTCGTTTGTCCGATTGCCCCGACACACTCACTTGCGCTCTCGCATATAACCGCACACACGAACCCTTTGGGTTCAGATAATATTTTTTCGTACACGTCAATATAGCCTCGGACTTTTCCTCCGATTATACTATATATAATATATATATGTATATACTCGCTTGCACTTAATTATATACACGCATTCAAAAGACACACACTCAGCACACAGCACTCGGCCAAATTCGCATTCATACACACATGCAAGATGATAATCATTTCTTATACGATTATACGCTATGTCTTAGGAGATATTACAATAATATTAATTACTTGCATAAAATTCAATAATTATAGTAGAATAGATGATCGATGAATGAGGTGGAGACTGTACAGGATGCGCGATTTCCATGATTATCACATGTAATAGATTATTAACCTTTTTTCTGCTTTAACGCTTAAATTCATTATTCTCTCCTTTCTTCTTCCTTCGATGCAGAGGATGCTGTGTAAGCTAGTTTCCTACATATTCTTCTCGCTCTCCGTTTCGTTTGCTCTCTTACGAAACACGATGATCAACATAGGTTTGATGGCTGGATGCATGGATGGGTTGTAAGTGGACTCAGAGAGAGAACAAACATCCTAAACACGGCACTTTTTTTTTGGATTTTTTTTTATTTAGAACCCTCTCGTGTCCCGTATCCGGAAATCTTGTATCATCGTATATCATTCATCGCGTCGGCACTTAATCGTCGCGAGTGTCCGACAAAAATACATTTATTTGCACTGTTTTATTTTTTTTTTCTCCAGAGATCTTGGATCTTCCGAGGAAGATCGTGGCTCCGCGTTGGGCCCGTTCGCCTTGAGAACTCCTCTACGCACCATCCCTCATCGACTCTCAAGTCTAAGCTTTCTTCCTGCTTCGCCTTTAAATAATAAATTATTTGGTTTCTGTAACGCGCTCAGCGTCCTGGCACTTTAAACGATCCGCGCTCTCGACGGGAGGACGCGGTTCTACTGCTCGCGCCAATATCATAGGTGGGCTGCTCCTTCTGCTGCTGTTGCTGCTGCTGCTGCTGCTTTATCATCCCCTTACGCCTCGAGCGAGAGAACCTTGCATGAGGAGCCCTGCACGAGGGGTCTGGGCGACGGGGACGGCGACTTTTTCGAAAGATTAAGCGGCTGCTGACTGTCGGCGATGTCGACCTGGAGCTCCATCACGTTGCTCTGGCAGGTCGAGAGGACGAGAGTCGCGCCACCGTTGGACGCTGGCCGAGGACTCGTGCTCGTACTGCTGGTCGCCACCGCGGACAGATACTGCTGTTGCTGTTGCTGCTGCTGCTGCTGCTGCTGCTGCCTGGCGCCCGTCGTCGTCGTAATGACCGACGTGGCGGGCCACCTCTGCTGGCCGTAACTGGACTGGGCCGCGCACTGCAAGAGGCCGCCCTGCTGGTGGACGGGCGACGAGCGGGCGCTTACCGTGGTCGTCGACGCGCACTGCTCCGCCGGCGAGGGCGAGCAGGCGGCCGAGGGCGAGGAACGGGGGGACAAGCTCGTCTCGCCGCGCATTATGTAGTTGTGGATTATGTCGGTGCGCTTGAGCTGCTCGGCCGTCATCCTGGGCGTTTCCATGAGGCTCTTGGCGAGGGTCGAGTGCCTGCTGCTGAGAAGGCTCGCGGTCTGGGGGCACTGGCTCGTCAGGGCCGACTGTAGCGTCGTCTGTTGGGGCTGTGCTTGTTGCATCTGCTGAGGAGCGGAGGGGCTCCTGGCCGGCGGGGAGGTCAAGTGCAGGTGCAGTTGGGACTGCGTGTGCTGCGTCTGCGGGCTGACGCTGATGGCTGGCTCGGCCTCCGCGCTGTCCTTCTGCCGGAGCGCGCGGAATTTCTTGTGTGGTTTGTAAGCCTCGTCCATGAGGGAGTTGGTGTCGTAGAGCGGTGGAGCTTGCAAGACTCGCTTCAGCACCGGCATGTCCTCGACTTCCTTGTCCTCGGATCTGGGGCTCGAGCATACACTGGTGGGCGCACTGCTGCTGGTGCTGCTGCTGTTGGGCTTGATGTCTGCCTTCTCGGTTCCGGACTCGATGCCGCTGTCGCTGGGTGAGTCGAGCTTGCGAAATCTGGGGCCCTGAGGTGGCTGGGGCGTCTTGGGCATGCTGCTCCTGTGCAGCTCGTCGTCGCCCGAGCTCGTGCTGCCGGAGTTGGCTCTTCTGCGGTGGGGGCAAAGTCCCCCGGCGAGCGTCGCCGCCAGGAGGGGCGCGCTGGACGCGTGGTGTCCGGTCGCCGGGGTTACGTGGTGGTACTCCGTGAGGGAGGCCACTTCTCCGCTGCAGGTGCTTTCCGTACTCGAGACACTGCCGAGTGGGCTCTTGACCGCCTCGTCGAGGGTCACGTCGTTCGATCCCCAGGACACAACGGGTTCCTCTTCCATAGGCCATTGTTGCTGCTGTTGCTGTTGCTGTTGCTGCTGCTGAGCTTGTTGAGCTTGTTGAGCTTGTTGAGCTTGGAGCTGCTGCTGCTCGGTCATCTTGAAGGCTAGGAGCTTCTCCGAGTGGAGGGTGTTGAGTGTTCTGAGATCGGGGATCTTCTTGAGTAGTTCGCGCAGGATGTCCGGGTGCTGAGGGTGATTCTGGACGAGCACCGACTGGAGAACGGTGCGCAATTTGTTGTGCATCCTCTCGACGAGGTCGGTATTTCTGAGTCCGGGCCTGTCGGCCGTGATGACGACGATCGAGCAGAAGAGCCCGAGCTCGGCGTCCGACAGTCTGAGCGAGTTGACGCGCTCGGCAAAGTCGAACATCGAGTCCATGAGGAAGCGGGCGTTGCTGCTGTTGTGGATGGACTCGCGCTTGAGCACCTGACCGTTCAGGCAGATCATGCTGTTGGTCTGGGCGTCGAACATGCAGGCCAGTCGTACGAGCAGCACCTCGAACACGCCGGCTTTCAGGAGGGTGACTTGGTCGTCCTGGGCCAGCAGGTTGAAGCCGGGAATGCGCTTGGCGAACTCGACGACGCCGCGGATGGCTGGCGAGAACCTCTCGCTAAAGTCTTGCACGTGGTCTTGGCCGGTCAATGGGTTTGGAGTTGGGTTCAGCGGGCACGCCTGTAAGAGCCAAGCAGAAACGTCGACGATTACACTACCGGTCTAGAGAGACGTAAAGGCAAGGGGAGGAGGCGTGAGACACTTACCAGAGTTGGCGGGCACGCGGTGTAGTTGGGCGTCTCGCGGGCACGTGCGAGCACCGGCGCGACTTTGTCGCGGGTGAAGTCGCAGGTGTCCAAGTGGGCCCGTACAACGGTGGCCAGCAGCCGCTGCTCGTCCTCGAGCTCCGCGGCCACTGCCTTCTCTTGCGTGCGGCTGTGCGAGCTCTGCTGCATGGCGGCCAGAATCCTGGCCTTCTCGCGCTTGGGCACGCGCCCGAATCGCACGGCTGTAACAAACAAGAAGCGCACATTTTTGAATCGTGGAAAAAACAAGAGAGCTATTTCCTGAACAACAAGCTTTTCCGATTCAAGTAGATAAAGGCAGGGGGTAGGCAGGGGGAGGGCGCGCGCGAAAAGCTCGAGGTCGTTGACACTGCGGACACCTACGTGCATTGTGGTACTTGACGACTCCGTTGAGGATCCCCTTCAGAATGGGCAGCTCGTCCCCCATGACGGGCATGAGCTGCTTTTCGAATTTCGGAGAAATGTTGAAGTACTTTGGGCGCACAGTCGGGTGAGGAAGTGGACCGGAGGCTTCGCGCACACCGGCAGTCAGCGCTTGACTGTTATGGCACTCGAGCAACCAAAGCGACTACTGGGCTTCGGTCAAGCTCCGAACTAGGAAGTGTGTCTTAACACGCGGCGTGATGTGCTTGCTTGAAGAGAGAGCGCAGGTAGAACGCGTGCTCGCCCGAGACAGCATCACCGCCGACTGAGTGACGTTCCTCGCGGCGCGTTCAACAGCCGCCCCCCACTCCCACCTCCACCCGCCGCGAGCCGCCGCCGCCGCCGCCGCCGTAGTCGCTGCGCCCCCACCGCCGGCCGCGGCCACGCGCGCGCATATATACACCGATAGCGAGCGGAGGCAGCGGGCACGCACACACACACGGACGCGGAGCGCCGAAGAGCTGCTGCCGCCGCGGTGGTGGTGGTGGTGGTGGCCTTTGCGCCGCGCGCCGAGCCTTTGGCCTTGAACTTGCTTGCGACGATAGCCGCGCCGGAGCGCGGGTTGACGAGTAACAGAGCGCGAGTGTGCGACCTATATACACGAGCGGCCGCTGCTTTGTGTCTGTGAGAGGGCGAGGGCCAACTTTTTCTCCAACGTTCGATTCTTTTCTTTTTTTTTTTTTTTTTCTTTTTTTTGCTTTGCTCGCCTCGATTCTTGTAATTAATCCGTGCTTTGTTTGATTTATGTTTCGAATTTGTACACTTTACTCCTTTAACCCGATAGTTAAAGAGCTTATTTGACTTTCCTTGTATTCAAAAAATTTTTTAGATAAGCAAATAAAGTATTGTTGTTTATACTTCAAAAGATTTACAAAAGGTTTAAAAAGGTCTGCAAAAGAATTTGAAAATATTCTACAAGATTATAAAAACACTAATGTTTGTTCATAAATAGTAATTAAAAAACATCAATTCCTTGTATGCATTCAAATGATTCTCAAAATATGCTTCGCCTTTAAAACAAATCTGTCCACCGAAGAAATCATACGATTATCATTGAAAAGCGTCCTCGAGCATAAAAGCGAGACAGCTCCCGCCGCATAGTCATATTTCCCTATCGGTCGCGGATCCGCGTCGCCGCGCGAGATCCGTTCGAGGCGGCGGCCGAAGGCCGAGTGCGAAGCTCGCGAGTGTCGAAGCTCCCGCCTCCTACTCCTCTCGCTTCCGAGCTTGGCTTGAGCAAAGTGCGCGCGCGCCGCGGAAGGGGGAGGGGAGCGGGGGGAGGGAGGCCTCTCGTCAGCATCAGCCGCGGGGCGTTAGTTCGCGAGGTCTCCGTCGCTCGGGCGAGGTGGCGCCAGCGCTCGGCTCGGCGCTCCCGCGAGCGGTGGGGGCGAGAGACAGAGAGAGAGAGAAAAGTGCGCGCGCGGCGAGGACGTAGCGGCGCGTAGCGGTACTCTCTTTCCACCGACGGAACCACTTGCGCCGAGCAACGACCGACTATTGACCCCGCGGGAGAGAAAGAGAGAGAGAGAGAGAACAGTAGCGCCTTGGAGCGCGAAAGGATCGATGATTAGAGGCAGAGAGCGCGCGCGTTGCTATTTCTGGAGGCGCGCGCGCGTGCACTTTTTTTTTATCTGCACCGCGCTTCGTTTCGACTCTTCGCCGTTATCTCCGCGGCGGCGGGGCTCTAGTTCGGTTACGGCATCGTTGTGTCACGCTTTATCGAGGCGAGGGAGATAAGGCGTTCATTCGGTGTTTTCATCCGCGGCGCGGACGAAAATCTGGGACGGGCGGAATTTCGGGAACCGAAAACGCGACGATTACAAAAGCCGAGGCCGCGACGGGGACAAAAAAAAAACGAAAACGCCGATCGAGGCGGTATACTTTCTCGCGGCCACCGCCGCCGCCGAGCGCGAGACTGTCCACTTTCGCTCGGCGAAGTTGCGACACTCTCGCCGAGGAGAAAGACACGCACACGCACACGCACCGCCTCTCTTGTGCGAATAGTTGCGTAAACGGTCGATGCCCCGACAACCCAAATTTCCAGAACGCTCTTTTTTTTCGACTTTCGCGCGTACTCTCTCCCTCCGACTAAATAATGGGGAGATCCGCCTGGCTCCTTTTGCGCGAGAGCTTAGTTGGGCAACGACGAGGCGGCGTAACCTCGAGAGCGGACTTTGCGGACGCCGAAAATGAGTTTCACCTCGGCTGACGCGTGTCCGGGCACACGTCCTTTATCTACTTGAACTTTATTCGATGCTTGAGTTTTTGGTCTACTTACGAAAATTCTTGCTGGCGTTTACTTGCTGATTTTAATGAGCAAAGTATAAATTTGTACTTTATTGAAAATTTAAATTTCATTGGGTCATAAGCAGAAAATAAAAGACTCTATTCTTTAATCCTGTATAAATTTTTTACAAACGTCAAAAATAATCCAGACTTTGACACAAGAAGTTTCGCTTTCGAGAATGTAGGATATAGAAAGAAAGAATCTAAGCAAAGTACTCACCGTCACGACTCATGCCGACGGCGATGCACTTCTTGAGTCTGCAGTACTGGCAGCGGTTCCTATTGATTCTGAGGATGCTGCACTGCTGGTTCTTGGTGCAGGGCCGATACTGGATCTTCTGCTGGATGCTGCGCCTGAAGAATCCCTGCGGAGCAGAAGAATCACCGATGCCCTCGTCAGTCAAGTTATCGGTCTCGCTGTCGGAGGAATTGCCAGAGCTACCCGAGCTGCTGAGCGCGGGATTGCTGCAGGCCAGGTCACATTCGCACAGGCACCCCATGGGAATACGATCGCTTTCCTATCTCTCTCTCTTTGCTCGCTCTCTTTATATATATATATCTCTCTCTCTCTCTCTCTCTCTCACACACGAGTCGCAGTCGGGAGCTTGCACTATACAGCGTATCACTAGGCGAGCGACGCGACCGTTTGCTACGGAGCTTGAGCGTGGACTGGCGCGGCTGCGGCCGCGCGCCTGCCTGCCTGCAGAAGTGGCCAGAGCGCGCGAAACGGAGGTGGGGGCCCTCTGACCCAATTCCCGGACGTTCACCCGCAGTTCACCGCGTGAAAGTGAGAGTCCCTGCGCGCACGACTGCCGCCGCCGCCGCCGCCGCCGGAGCCTCGCTCTCTTTTTCTCCCACCCCGCTATTTACTACATACGCCGAGTCGTCCTCGCCCCCTCGCCGGCTTATCGAGGGGCTGCGCGCGTGCATACCTTCCTTTCGTGGAAGGTCCTTTGCCCGCGCGCCCCCGAACGCCTCTCCACCCCCGCGGCCTCCGAAAAGTATCCGGGAGGGGTTGCCGAGGTAGGGGAACGCCCGGTCAACGACCTCTCCCTCTAGGCGCGCGCGAACGGGAGTAGGGACGACGCTTTGCGTCGCGCACGTCGGGCTTACGTAACTCCAAAGACGACTGTGTGTTCGCGATGCACTTTTTCGCCCGGCCGTTGTGTGTGCCCATTGCTCAATCGCGGCCTCGGGCCGTATTACGCCCGAGACGAGCTTACGCAAAGCCATCGGCGGCCGATTCCCAATATTTACCGAGCGTTCACGGCCGCGAGAGCGCAACAATCGCCTTTTTCTCTTATCTAAACAAGCTCTCCGGCCCGGCGCGCTTTCGCAAACCACCCAGAACCCGAATTCTCGCGCCTGTCTTATTTTCGCAAGGCGCTCTCGCGACCTCGCCTAGAACTCGCGCTCGAGCCCGCGAATGAGGAGCGAGCTGGTGTGTACCGTTGCACCCGAAGCTGCTGCTGCTGCTGCAGCAGGCCGACGGGGATCGTTGCTCTTTTGTCCTGGCTCTGCCTCGCCGGACGAGCCTCAAGCCGAATGCTAATCACCCGAGCGTGGGAGTGTCTCCCCGTGTCTTCCGAACGGACGAGTCCGCGCGTCGATTCGACGGCGGGGGGGCCATCGGCCGCTGACACAGATATCGGGGGATGCGGCTGGATCCCGGACGGGGTTGCTGCCCCCGGATGAACCCGGGTGAGGGCAGCGAGTGTGTATGTGTGTGTGTGTGTGTGCGTGTCGCCGGGCGCATCGATCTCCCTCCCTCCCCGGGCCGAAAGGAACGAGCGCGAGTCGTCGCGCATCCCCCCAAACGGGTCACAGGGGTCGACGACCACCGCGAGCCGAGCGCCGAGCGCCGCTGCCGACGCCGCTGGGCGCACGTACACACACGTATAGCCCCGCGGTTTTAGGGCCGGGGTGAACGACTCGCGAATGCCGACGCCCCCCACCACCGCAGCCGCCGCCGCCACCACCACCCCGGGGAAGGCAGAGAGACGCACCTACTCGCGAATCAACTAGATTCTTCCGCGGGAGGAGAGCTTCCACCCTCCCGCTCTCGGAGCGAACGAGTGCCTTCGAGAGAGTTCGATGTGGATCAAAAGTCCGACGAGCGCGCCGTTTGTTGTTGTCGAATCTTGTGTTTACGATTGCGGAATCCGTTGAGAAGAGAGATTGAGGAGAGGCCGATGCAAGTTAAAAAGGAAGGGCGAAAATTCGTTCGGCACAAGGGGTGTCGGACGAGTTTAAGGGTAAAAGATAGCCGGGGCTCGTAAAACGAGGACACTTGCATAATCCGTACCGGACTAGGCGCGCATGGGTTTTCCGATAATCCAGAATTAGCCGGCGAAATAAGAATAGCCCGAAAAAGGGCGAACGTCCAGGCGGGTTCGCTCTCCGCTCGCCTGCACATATACGTCTCCTGCCTCGGCGCTAGACGGGAGAGAGAAAGAGAGAGAGAGAGCGCGAGTTGCAGCCAGCGCATAGACTCTCTCGGCTTTGGAGGAGGGGGCGTAAGCGCGAGGCGACGGCCGCGCCGAGAGAGAGGCCAACGACCGGAGCGGCCGCGTGCGCTCGCCTCGAGAGAGCAGAATGAGCGAGAAAGAGAGGAGAAGGTGAATGCTGAGAGAGAGAGAAAGAGGGGAAACGTACTATACATGCGAGAGTAACGGTGACGTACGCGCGCGGGCGCATGCGCATAAGCGCGAGCAACGGCATTAGCGACCGGGGGCATTAACCGGCGCGAGCCGCGACCCCGAGACAATTTTCAGCTCTAGCCGCTAATGGCGAATCGCGCCGGGAATTTCCACGGCAGGCGACGCAATATTTTCGGAGGGATTGAGTTACAAGAGTCCGCTTGCGCGCCGCTTGTTTTGACGAGCGCGGCATAGGCGGCGGTGGTGGCGGTCCCCCTAAGCCTCTCTGACCCTCTGACCCACTTATTTTCGGCGCCTCGATTAGATTAGGCTCGGCTCGTTATCGGCCTCGGAAGTCCCCCGTTATCGGCGCGCGAGCGGAGCCGCTTCGCTTTTCCGAGATACGAGCAGACGCGGGGAAGAAAAATCTGATGCCGATCCATCTGGCCGCGGAGTCTGCGATAAGCCGAAAAGAGGCGCGAGAAGAAACGGAGAGTGCAGCGCGCGCGTTATCTCGAGTGGCCTCGCTCGGCAGAGATATATATATATATATGCGCCTCTCTCTCTCTCTCCGCGAACACCTACCGCAATAATAAGCGGCTGACCCGATTCCAAAGTAGATTCGCTCGGAGGGTCAGTAACCCCGTGCAGCAGCGCAGCCCGAAATACCCGCGCGCGCAATCAAATGAAAATGAGATCACGACTCGTTACGACATCAAAAGTGACGAGGAGGAGGAGGAGGAGGAGCGACGGAGGGAGAGAGATGCAGAGTGGGGGGAGAGCGAGAGCGCGTGACGTAACTGGCTCGCGAGCGAGGTCGACGACCGGAGGGTTAATGCACCCCCCCGATTTCAACCCTCCCCCCGGAGCGCGCCGCGCAAAAAAGCCCCGAGTGCAGTATCCCGCCCCCGCTCATTCGGACGCATTAATTTTTCCTTATCTCCCGAGCTCTCGGCTCCCTCGGCACAGGCCGAAGGAGCGAAGATAGAGCGGAGCGGCAAGTGCAACGAGCCAAATATGGGTCGCCGGCATAGACTCGACCATGAGGCGGCGGCGGCGACGACGACGGCTGCAGCGGCGGCGGCGGGCGCGAAATAGGTGCAACAGTAGTGCGACCGAGCGACCCAGTCTTCAAAGATAAAACTCTCTTCCGCGTTCTCTTCCCTTTCCATTCGGCCCCGGCTGCGAGTCCGAGAGAGAGCCGCTCTTCCAGAGAGAGCCGAGACCGCTAGTCCTGGCGCGCCCTCTTCCTTTTTTCTATATCCTCCCAGCTTCCAGGGCTGATTTTCCGCCGCGCGATCGCCGAATAAAGAGCCCCGCGGCTGAATTCCGCCTCGCTTCTCGGATATTTTCCGGGAAGGCAAGAAAAGGCGAGGTGAAGGAACTCGAAAAACGAAAATGCTCGAATTAAGCGAGGCGTGCGCTGCTCCCCCCTCTGGCTCCCCGTGTGTACAACACGAGAGCGTGGAAACTCGGTCATTCCAGGTAAAATCGATAAAGGGCATTCCCCTCCTGCTCTCGCCTCCCTCCATCTTCGCCTCATTTCGAATTTCACCCCCTATAGTCGCAAGCAGCAGCGGCGGCGGCGAGGAGAGGCTATTTTTCCCGGTGGCGAGGCGTGATTAACGAACGAGCGGCTGTTCCCCAAAAATTACGGCCGCTCCAAATGAACTCGACGGCTGCTCGCGCGAAAAGTAAGCCGACCGATAAGGCACAACGAGGTATATACTCTTCCGTTTTTTTAAGAAGATCCGAGCAACTGATTTTGCCAATCGCGTTTCGCCGGGGAGCCGGAAAGAAGAAGACGGAGCGCATCTCGTCGCGGGGTGCAGTTTCCTTTGTCGCTCGGGAGGCGACTCTCGGCTACCTGCTTTCCCTCCTTGCGGCGGCGGACATGATTTCGTGGGCAGCCGCGCTCCCCGAACCTGTTGCGGCTGCCGGCGGCGACCTCGGAAGCTCACGCGGCGCGGAAATTCCTTTGTCCCGTCGCAGCGGGCGGGAAACGCAACCGATCGCGGGGCCCTCCCCGCGTCAATGCCTCGCTCATCTCCGTCCGGGGAGCCCGGACTGTTTTTACGCCATTTACGGGCCCCCGAGCAACAACACGTCGGGGGCAAAGCTTCGCGGAATCGCTTTCGTTCTTGTTGCAAAATAAAGCGCGGACGTCTAACGGAACTTTTGTGTTTTTTTTTGGTCTAATTCGAAGCCCGGAAAAATGGTTTAAAACCGCGTCGAAAGCCAAAAGTACTTTCCTCGTTCGATAAGGCTTCTAATCTAAATCTGAAACGATTACTCATCGGGGTTCTCTCTCGCATAATCGCCGCCGTCGTCCCCATTGGCATCATAGAGTTGAAGAACCTCCTCGGGGCATCGCTCCCTCTCGCCGATCCGATCTCGTCGGCGGCCGGCGAGCACCTGGCACACTCTCGCGAGGTCCTCGCCCAACTGTCGCTCCGCCGGAGGAGAGGGGAACTACGGCTCGCTCTCTCTCTCTCTCCCCCCGCCAGTCGGTGGGCTCCCCTCCACCGGCCAGGGCCGCGAGGACGTTGACTCGGCGCGAGCTCGCGGCCTTCGCGCTCCCGAGCGCCTCTCTCTCTCTCTCTTTCTCGCTCGCTCTCTGTGTGTATTTGTGCGTGCGTAGGCCTCTCTTTGAAATAGAAATTTTCGGAGGCCTTTTTTGACGTAACGCTTTTTTCAGATCACTGGGCCGCCGCCGCGGGCGCGCGCACCGAGTTTATATAATCTCGCGCGCGAGGTATTTTTTTTTTTTGTTTTTTTTTTTGTTTTTTTCGAAAAGCGATATATAACCTTGCCGTTTTCGAAAGGAGGTTTAGGCGGATCGAGTCGGGTTTTTTTTCTCTTCAGCGGGGCACGCAAGTGATACGGTTGGAGGTGGAATATCGGAAGAAAGTCGCGCGGCTCGCGGAGGAAAGCGGAGAAAGTAAAATATCCACTTGTGCGGAGGCAATTCATCGCGAGTTTTTCAAGAACCGCAGCAGGCTGGAAAAGAAAGATTCTTTCGGGGGCAACGAACCAGCGCCAAGCGCACTCCAAGGGACAATGACTGTTTTGTCTGTTAACTGCGTATTAAGAAAAAAAAGCTTCTCTCTCGATTTTCGGACCGCATATTGTGTAAGAGAGAGATGTAGGACACGGCCGGGAGGAAAAGAAAATTTTCGCCACCTATTTCCCCGCCCGCCGACTCATTGTGCCTTCCTCTTTTTTATTCCCGAAAATCTCCTCGGACCGCGGCTACTTCCTGGTAATTCTAGACGTGCGGTGGACTAGAAGACGCAACCTTTGTGTCTACGCTCGAGAGATGCAGAGAGAGAGATAGTCTCGATTTTCCGATCGCGGCTCTCGATATACATTTTTACAGACGGTGCCGTGCAGGATTTTCCGCGAAGCGCCGGCATAAAGAGGAGAGATCCGGATTCATCCGCAGCCTTGAGAGCGAACGTTAAATTTGAAGGGCCTTGACTGCTTGATTTCCGTCTCGCTCGCGGTCGATAGCTTCTTCGCAGCCTTCAACTCGCGAAACACTCACACTCCCATTCACTTCCTGGCCTTCTCTCTCTCTCTCTCTCTCTGTCTCTTTCTCTCTGTCTTTCGCGACCGCGCGCTTTGTTCGACAGAGAGAGAAGGAGAGAGAGAGCGAGTTTTGCGACGCAGTTCTCGCGGATATTTGAGAATCGGAAAGTTTTCGCTTACCTTGCATCCTTCGCAGGAATGAACGCCATAGTGAAAACCGGAGGCCTTGTCGCCGCAAACGCGGCACAGTACGGTGGTCCCGTCGAATTCTGCAACAAAAAACAGAGGAGAAACCAATGACATTAGCCCCGAGAACAATGGAACAATAAACTTGGGTATTATTTGCGAGCTGGGAAAAAGTTTATATGCTTTTTGGATATACAATCGTTACGTAAATTGTTTCTTTGCACAGTAATCTTATTATAAAATATCGGCCACTCGCCGCGAAACGGAGTTTCCTGATTCCAAAAAAGGTGGTAAATAAAAACAAATATTAACCGCTTTCAAAAGTCAAGTACCCCATTTTCGCTCGCCTGCTCACAAGACCACTTTCGCTAATCCCGATCGAGCGAACTCCGCAGGTACACCACGGAATTCCAGCGGGCCTCTCGAGGCCTAAAACGACAGAGCGGCGGCGAATTCGAAAAAGGCGAATAGTGCGCGGGAGCGAGTCTCTCGTCCCACGTGGCGGCGCGTGCGCGCGTACGTACACATGTATATACGCGCGCGCGCGGCGTTTGAGAAAGAGCGCGAGAGCAGAGCGCGCGAGATAGAGGGAGAGAAAGAAGAACACTTTCTCCGGCGAGCGAGCGAGCGAAGAGAGTTACAGCATCGCGCCGTGTTACAACTTTCTGCTTTCACTCGGGCGATAACCGCGCGATATCTCGCCTTTCTCGCCAGCAGGCCTCTAAGAAGCGGGAAAAACTCTCGGCCGAGAGAGCGACTTTCCACCGCGGGCTTCTGCTCGCGGGCCTTTTTTCGCGACTGCTTCTTTTTTTCTCTCTCCTTCTCGGTCGAGGCTTTTTTCGTCGACTTCGAAAGGCCAAGTTTACGATAAAGCGTGTGAGCCAAGGGCAAAAAGCCGAGAGGAAAACAGAAAATACGCGACTTCGGGAGTGTTTCTCTGCACTGTCAATCGGGACTGAAAGCTGTCAAAACACTCCAATAATAGATCTCCATCCACGGCAAACCAATCCCCATCGAGGCAAGAAGTGGAAGATAAAAAAAAAAATAGTTCCCCCCTGGGAGGAAGAATCGAGTGGCATTACCGATATTGAGTTCGGGCTCGGGCCTGGCCGACGAGACCGTCGAGTCCATCGTCGGCATGGTGGCGGCGTTGATCGGGCTGGCCGGCGACCTGTGCGGTATCTGCGGGTAGGGGCTGGCGGACATGCGCGCGAAACTCGCGGCGAAGAGCCTCGGGGGCGGCGAGTGGGCGTCCGAGTGCTGGGGCAGCGCTGCACCCGTGCAGTGCAGCACGCTGCTGCTGTCCGGCGCGAGGATCATCATCGTTAGACGGTGGTGAAGAAGCGAGTCGCCGCTAAGCACTAGAACACTGCACTGTCGTCGCTTGCATCTGGTCCGTAGTCACTGATAACACACGAGGATCACTGAGGAAGGGTTCTCTCGCCGGAGGAGTCGAGGCACACTGAAGAGGCACTGCGTCGAAAACTACGACTGAGTCCTCCCGGGACGAAGGACGAGCGAGTAGTGACGGTGCAGGGTGGCCGGCGCGCGCGATATATATGAAACGCGAGCACACGCTCCGTGTGTCTGCTGTGCTCTCCTCCTCTCTCTCTCTCTCTGAGTCGCTCTCGTCGTCGGTGTGCGCTCGGCGAGAGAGTGAAAGTGAGTCTTTGCTCGAGGGAGGCTCGCGTTGCTCTGAGCTCTCTGGCTTACCTGGCGCTGCTAGTGCAGCCCTTAGTCTCTCTCTCTCTCTCTCTCTCTCGCTCCAGACGCAGACGAGGGGAGCGAGCGGAGTGGGGCAGGAGCTCGTCGAGTTTTAGGTCTGCGCTCGTGTCTACGCCCTGGCTCGTCCGTACACATTATGTACGCGCGTATCGAGGAGCCGGGAGAGCGAGAGAGAAGGAAGGTTAGGGCCGCGGGGAGGGGGGGCGAGAGAGTTCATCGCATTTTCAATGCTGGAGGTCACTGACAACAGAGCAGCGGCGGCGGCGGTGCGGCGGCGGCGGCTTAGGCGGCTACAATGCCGATTCCAGAGCCAGCCAATGGCTGAGTACCGAGCGCGTAGCCGATTGGCCGGTGCCGTCCCCCCTGGCCGGCGCTCTCCCCCTCCCTCGGAGCGTCGTCCGAGCCGTCGCCGGCGTCGGAGAGGAAGTTCATCGGCCGAAACCTTGACTGAATTACCCCGCAGCGGCGGCCAAGGCCATGCCAGCGAGCCAACCTCGCCGAGTCGTCGCGCGTGTGTGTGCACGCGTGCGTGTGCGTTCAGCTCTCTCTGTGTGCGCGAGCTCGCGCGTCTTCTTTTTTCAGGCTAAGCGAGCGCGGCTGCTGCTGCTGCTGCTGCCGCTGCTGATGCTCGTTATCTTTATTTTCTCCCCGCTGCTCCGCTCTGCTCTCCGTCTTTTTTCCTCGCTTTGCTTTTCGGTGTATTCTTGGAGCGCAGCGGAGCCCGGCAGGAGAGAGAGAGAGAGAGGGAGACGTGTCGTAGGAGCTTGTGTGCTTTTAAGCGATATTGTTTACGTTTTGGCTCTTTTGCTTTCTCTTTCGGTCCGCGCCGCGGATGATGAGTGGCCCTCCCGCGTCTGCGCGCTTGTGTGTGTGTGTTTGTGTGTGCGGGGGCCCCACATTTTTCGGATGCGGAGAGATGATGATGCTGCTTTTTTTTCGGGCACACACCGTTTTCGTCGGAAACCCCCATTTAATATATATTTTAAACACCCGACTCTCTGGGCTTCGGCCTTCGAGGAAACACTTCGGGAACGGAAAAACTCGAAAAAGTAAAAGTAACGCGAATCGATAGCGTAGAAACGTGGCGGCTCCTAATTAAGCGGAATCTTTCTCTATTAAATTTTAATTGAGCCGCAAGAAGTATATTGCTCTCGTAAATTGAGCGCGAAATCAGCAGAACAATCCCACACGCACGCATCTTCCTTCCCCTTTCACCGAGGCGGCGGCACGCGTGAGATCCCGCGTCGAAAACTCTCTAAAAAAAAAAAAATCCCGAAGGAAGAAAGCGGCGCGGCGCCGTGCCGGGGAAAAGCGCGCGAATTCAGCTAGAGTCGTCCGTCCTTCTCCGCGAGTCAGCGGACGCGAGTTCGACGAACCTGCGCTCGCGAGTTCATCGAGCCGCGCGCAAGAGAGAGAGAGAGAGAGAGACGGAGAGCGGCAAAAAGCCGAGGAGAAACGTCGAAGGGCGCGTTATTATACGCGGTGCAACACACCTGCCGGTACGCGGCTCCCGAGGTCTTTTTGGCCTACGTAAATTTGCATTTTTCGGACGCACACACCGTTTCCCTCTTTCTCTTTGCGCGCTTTTTTTTCTTCTCACCGATCGCGGCGAGAAGGCGAGCGATGGGGTTTGAACTCGTGACGGAGTTTGAGGAAAGAGACTTCACGGCCGTCTTTTCGGGGACGAGAGATAATTGCTTCCGTTTTTGATAAATCGTCTTTGTCGTGTGTGCTTTATATTTACTGATTTACCACTGGCAGTTATCGCCACTCATTATGATACATTAAAAGATTTTTAATCTCTGAATTCGAAATGAAGTTTAATAGTCCTTTATCTTCAATCTTCAAACTGAAGTTTGGTTAAAATAAACGTCATTTAAATAAACCTCAAACAAATCAATCGGCGAAAAGAATAAAAAAAATTTAAGCCCCATCAAAAGGATTAAATTTCCATACGAAACCACAGAAAATGTTTTATTAATGTCTTCCGATTCCGCATAATAATTCCGTCATCGTCGGCGAATCTGGGAATCGATCAGCATCCCGATAAACGTTTGCGCACGGCGAGTCCTCGAGGCGAGTCGCCCGCCGCCGCCGCCGACGACGACGGAACCGGCCGATGTCCTTTTACACCATATAAAGCGGATAGCCAGCCGGCGCGCATTATAATACAGGAAGCGCGTTTTAAGCGAGCGGAGGACCTCCCCCTCCCAAAGGGGTCCTTGAATTTGGACGCTGAACTGTACGAGGGAGTCCGAAGGACGCGCCGCGTCAGGATTATATCGTGATCGACGGACCAAATTCTTACATTTTTTTTTTCTGCTTTTTCGGCCCGGGCGTGTCCTTCTGGGGCGACGTACAAATGAGTCTTTGGTTTCGGCGGCGGAGGAATTTTTAGCCTAGAACTAGAGGAGCCGCAAGAAAATAAAAAAAAAAAAAAACGCCAGACGGAGAGAGGCCTTCGCAGCTTCTAAGCGCGAATTTCAAAGGACATCGAACTCGTCTTCTTCCTTTTATCGAGGATCTGCCAGGTTTATGCTTATTTTTCATAGAATCGATTAACCAGTCGAGGATTCCTTTTTTCGGCTTGAATATTTTAATTTTAATCGACTCGAGGATTGCGAAGTTTCTTAATTTAGTAACAATTAAAGGGAAAATAAAATTTCACCTAGAAAAAAAGAAAGATTTAAAGTACCTATCTGAAAAAACCCAGTTACCTAGAAAATAACAATGGAAAAGGATTGGGCAGCACCGTAAAGAGGAGAAAGACAGAGCTGTTCATCAAGGAATATAAAATATAAAAAGAAGCAACGGAAGAGTGGTTATATTACCGTCGTTTTCGTTATTTCAGTAGGAAAGCCCTTTCCGCCGGTCCGTTATTAGCAATAAAAGTGTAAAAGGGGGAAAGAATATTGTCGAACCCTTTTTTTTTCCTCTCAAAACGTGACCCTTTTTAACCCTAAAAGCGTATAAAAAGGCCCGGCGGATGGCGAAAAACGTGTTCATAAATATATACACGCGCGACGCGCATCCTTTTTCCCATTTCGACCCGCGCGGGGGAAACTCGATATTTTTCGGAAAAAAGCCGTGCGAACGGCCCGCGACAATATAAAGACCCTCCTGCTTAGGTAGCGCGCGAACCAGGTTAGTCTAACCCTTCAGCTTGCGATGTGGCGGGGGTACTGGTCGATCCTCCTCGCCCCTACGAGGCGCTTTTTTTTTTCTCAATGGGCCTTCGTTTACTACTCCCATAATAAAGGCATAAAGTCCGAAGCGGCGGTGGTGGGGGGAGCAGTGCTTTCCCTGCGCGTGCGCGCGGGCCTTGCGGAGTGGGGGGACTGGGGCCTTGAGAATTTTCGTGTTACCCTTATTATCGACGCAATATTTCATTTTCATGATTTTACGACGGAGGCTCGCTTCGGTTCTCGTCGAGGAGAGGAACCACTCAGGACGGCCAGTTTTGCTTTCGTTCGGGCCCTCTGTCTCGTGCTGCCTCTCTCGGGGCTCTTTGGTTCCTCTTAATATTGTTTACGCACACGGATACTGCGTGGGCGAGCGCGCGCGCGCGCCCCGAACCTGCGACTTTTTACGAGGCCCGAGGAGGAGTCGAGGCTGTTGCGAGGGTTGCGGCAATATTCTTCTTTTCCCGACTTTTTCCCGGCGGAGCGACACAATGCGGGGTCTATATGGCTCGTCTTAGTTGGCGTTATGTTTGCCTTTTTTTTCAGACAGAGAAGAAGGTTATGACCGTCGTATTTACGCGCTGAATGTCAAGTTATGTGGACAAAGTGCATTGACTCATCGTCGTTGATTTGGACTTTCTATTTTTTCGATTGACATTCGCAAGGTGAACATATTTATGACACTTGACGAATTCAAGCTCCGCCTGATACTTCTAAAAGATCCGGCCTTTAATACTACCAGCAATGCCAAAACATTGATACTACACTATTCAAAAGCTATTCAAACACTATTCAAGAACAAATCTAAATGAACGCAAACCTCCCACTCCGCGGAAGAATTTAACTCGCCTCGAGCGTCCCAACAGCTCTTATCTAATCTCCCATTAATCTCGCGTATCTCCCAAGGAGCCGGCTCTTTTCGTCGTCGGTCCTTGGTGGATCGCAGCCTCGCTTACAATATAATTAGAGGTCGCGCGCCGGCCGCGGCGAGTCGTTACGCAGCTCGTCGGGAGAGCACGTGCCGCGCGCGTCCGCGCCTCATTGTCGGCCCGCTTACCTTCCACGCTTTTCTCTCTCTCTCTCTCTCACTCTCCCGCTAGCAGCTCCTCTCTGGCGCACGCGAACGAGGGGTAATAAATACTTCCGTCCCTCGGCGGTGAGAGAGAGAGAGAGAGAGAGAGGAAATGCGAGAAGGCGGCGGTGTCGTCCTTTCCGTTATTTCTCGGACTTTTTATTACCCTTCCCCATAAACCGAAGTAACCCCGGTGCCTCCGTCGACCTGCCGATCTCGTTACACTTTCGGGTGGGATTCGCAATTTTAGAATTTTCTTTCGGTAAATTGGACAGAACGCTAATACGAAGGATGAGGTCAAACCGAGCTAATTCCGCGCAATTACGAGAGTCCCAATGAAAACCGAATAAAATTAAGATTCTCACGGCGATCCCTCATTATGTGAGAACTGCCGGGACGTCCGCATAATCAGCGAGCCGTGAATGTCGTCCAGTCTCTTCCTCCCGCGGCCGACGGACTCGTCCTCGATTACGACACGCGAGTTCGCCTCTCCGAGATATATTATTCGAAATGAAATTTTCAGGGTCGCGCCGGAGGGACAATCGTTCCTCGAGGCCCGCTCGTGAGCCTCCGCACGCGGAAGGTCCGTCGACCTCGATTAGTCATATATGCAGCGAGTTCGAGCCGCAGGTGACGTCACGAGAGCAAATGTTACATCGGTGTTTCCCATGCATGCCGCGGGCGGTGAATGAACCTATCGCTCGAGAGCAGTCGCGAGAGGTACATTGTCCCTTCGCGAGGCCGGAGGGGAATCGGCGAGTACGTCGGGGTTACATAAGATTTGCGCTCGTTTGGATTGATTCCGGAACGAGGGCTTTCAATTTTAGACGGCGAACGATCGATCGAAAACTTTGTTTTCTTTCAAGAGTCCGTTAATTATGTTAAGAAATTTTGTTCCGACACTTAATTTCGAATATCAGTTTAAGAAGGATAAAAAATAAAGTTTTCAATCCGAGAAACTATATGTATATATATGTAACGAGGAAAAAAATATTACGTCTCAATTACGGAAGCGCGGAGGCCGCAATAATTTATCTTAGATTTTAAAAGGCCATTAGCCGCGAGAGGCGGAACGGAAAAAGCACGCTCCAGCCGCGAGCCGCGCGTCTCGAATTTAAACTCGGTCTCTCCCGATCGAAGGTCGACAAATAATCCGGCTAATTTTGATGAAAGGCCGCGAGAGAGTGACCGCGTCGATTAGCAGCTTTATGTCAATGACCGGCTGACGCGTCTCTCTCTCTCTCCCCCCGCGCACGACGCGGGCACGTCGCCGCGTGGTTTACGACTCTTATCCTCGCACGCGCAGCTCTCGCGGAGAATATTTTAACGGCCGACCCGACGAATTTCGAACGCTTCGTATACATGTATATATAACCGGCGCGGCGGGGCTGCATTGCAATTCCGCCGCGGGAGATTGAATTTCGATGCATCGCAATTAAAGGAGGCGTCGAGTGTTGATGCGACTTTGAGGAAAATTCAATTCTCCGCGAGCGCCTTTTTTTTTATTATGGCGCCGCCCGAGAAGCGGCGCGACGAAAAGTGATACATCGAATTATTAGGCGCGCGACGGAATTCGGTTTTGGGTTTCAGCTCAAATAAACACGATCGCCCGGCTGAAGGTCGCCGCCGATAAGATAGACGCAATTGTATCGCGATACTATATACACTGAATCATATCGAACCGGCACTTTTTCCACGCATCCTCGGCTTTCATTCACCGCGTGTAAATTGAGACAAAAGCTTGGGCGGGGGGACAGAATGCGAGTGTGGAATATTGTTTTGTATCATCAGGCGCTGCGCGAAAACTGAAACCGCGGCGCGGGGCGATTGGCCCTGAAAAAATGTTCCTCAATGAAAGGAGGCGGGAACGGGATTGCGAGGGAGTCATCGCTCTTTCGCGTTACTCGCGCCTCGAGTGTAAAAAAATAACATCGCCGCGCGCTTTACCCTCGACGCGCGCTTCAAAGACTGAGTCAGAAATATATACGCGACGCCGAGCTCGTCTGCGAATTTAGAGTTTTTCTTTTTCTGCATCCGCTGCACTTTTGCTATTCCGACGGTATATATGTTTAACTTGAACAATCAGCTTTCTTTGTATATTGCTTTAATGTTTTTCTAGATTCGCTTATACACTCAACTATATATACTCGCCAGTATAACTCAAGGACGGTCTCGGAATCAGGGTGAAAAACCGACATTAAGCTCGCGCCACCTCTCTCGGAAGCTTTTCTTCCCCGCTCTCGTACAAAAATAAAAAGTCCATAGGCGCCGCTTACTTCCTCGCCCAGATGTACGTCGCTCTAAAATCCGCGCTCAGCCGCGCGCCGCGGGTCGCGCGGCGGCAGCCGTCAGAAAGCGCAAGCTCTCCCCTCTGGTGCACAGGTTCAGTGACATCGTCGGCGTGCTCTCGGCGTGCGTGACTCGGCTGCTCGCTAACCGTTATGCCCGTAGCTAGAGCCCGTAGCTGCCTGTGCAGCTCGTACTCGCTACTCGCCGCGAGCGCGCCACCGAGTGTGCGCGGGGCTGCGCGGGAGAGTGCACGGGGGGGAGGGAAGAAACGAGCGATAGGAAGTGCATTGTGCCCGTCCGGTAACGAGAGTCCCGCGCGCTTCGCCGGCAGAGAGAGAGAGAGAGAGAGAGAAAATCGCCGATCGCAGCAGCAGCAGCAGCCCCGGCAATTATTCAGGAAGCCCCGGCTGGCTGTCCTTGTCGCGAGCCGCCCGGGTCGCCGACCGGTCGCTCGGTGCCAAGGACTCGCCGGAGGAGACAATCGCCGCTTTGTTTCCCCGCCCCCCGAGTTTCGCGCTCTTTTTCTAGCTAGAATTTGTATATGAGGAATCGTTTCTTTCGGAAGGAGAGAGAGAGAGGCGGCATTAATTTATTAATAAATGCGAGCGAAGAAAGTGCTCCCTCGCGGTTTCGTTCAGTGGGTCGTTTTCGGCCTCGTTAGCAGGATCTAGAATTCAGTTCGGTGCACCCGCTGACACAGATCCGGGATGCTGCCTTTTTTTTCTCTTCCTCTCTCTCCCTCCTCTCCGAATACATTATATATCCGCGGGCGGAGAGAGAATTAAGAAACCCGCCTGCCTTGGCGCGCGGCAAAAAACTTTTCCGCGAATATATATCCCATCCGCTTAATTGCTTTTCTTCGCCGCGCGGCTGCTCGCCGTTCGTCGGGGCGGGGGGAAATTAAGCCCGGCCTCGCTACTGCTTTTATTACGTAAGGGCGTATTTCATTTTAATTCGAGCCCGCGGGGGTAATAAAAGCCCGCGACGAGGATCGCCGGCCGCGACGTCTTGTTTTGTCTGAAATCGAGACCTTGCTTTGTAATGTATTCCCTGGTACATGCTAATTTTTCGCCCGACGTTTGAACGGTCGAAAATAAAGCCGGAAACGGCGTGTTTCGTGCTACCTGGGACGATGATGTCATGTTCGTTACTCTTTATTGAAACTACTAGTTCTCGTCGTAAATCATAATCAACCGCCTGCGTAAAGAATCTCTCGACGTTTAACAGTAAACAATCGACGGGTAAACAGAGTTAACCATCAGAAATTAATCCGTCCGCGGCTTGACCATCGTGAATCCGATAAATATTTCATGAGTTTATTCAGCGCCGATAGCCCGCTTTAATACCTCCATATTTCACGAGAGCACACAGCCCCGAGCGTCGGGAATGACACAGATAACTCCATAAGGAAGTCTAATATTTATCGCTCAATCCCGCGGCAGGGAAGACGCGAGTGCAGCGAAAGAAAGCAAAGGAAAAAAACGCGCTCGCGGTGCACCGTTCGGGAGAGAAAGAGTATACATACATACATACGTACACCCGCGCAATATCCGCTAGGCCTCTGGAATTATATCGCGTGCGTTGCCCGCGGCGATCTTGGGAAGAAAGAAAAATGGAAAAAGTAATTTCTCCTCCTCGCTCGATCTCTCTCTCTCTCTCTCGCTCATTACGCGGCGCGTGCGCGGCAACGAGGTCGCTGCACCGACGTGTAGCGCTTTTTTTTCACTCTCCCGGAGGTCGTCGCCTCCTTCGCGTATATACGCGCGCTGCAACGCGGAGAGAGAGAGAGAGAGAATCATTTTTTTTTGCCCACGCCCACCGCGCGCGGGCTTAATTCCCGCTGATAAGCCGCCGGGGATTTTACGCGGGGTGCTCCCTCCCCCCCGACCGCGCCGGATTATCGATCGGGAGTTTTGGCTAATTTCCGCCGCGGCCAACGGTAATTTACCTCTTCTCGATGTATATACGCTCGGAGAATCTTTGAGTTTTTTAAAAAAAAAACGCAGTCCGAGCTCTTTGAAAAGCTTCACCTTCGGGCTCTTAAAAATGCGAAAGTGCCCCCCGAGATAAGTCGCCCGAAGAGTCGCGGGATCGAGCGAATTATGGGACGAGCCTCCAATTAAGCGGCCGCGCTTCTCGTCCCGCGTTTTCCTTTTCCGTTCGGCGCGGCTCACACGACGCCGTGCGGTGAAAGGCCTCAAGGTGACGGAAGAAGCGGGTGCAAAAAAAAAAACAGGCAGATCTCGCGAAATTAATCAACAATTTCTCCGGCGCCGCTGCCGCGCTGGCCGCCGCGCTTACACTCGCGCGCATACCGGTTTCTAGGTAAGCGTGCTCCACTAGCCGCTTGGCGAGAGGAGCAGCAGCAGCCGCTTGCGCGCGGCCCCGAGGTGGCCTGCTCCGCATTGCCGCCGCGCTGCGGAGAGCCGATTAAAGCGAGTCCTCCTCGCTTCTCCTCCGAGGCGTTTCGGCCTCGAGACTTTTTCCCGCTCTTTCTCTCTCTCTCTCTCGCTCTCGAGGTGCTTTTTTTCGCGGCCCGCCGAGTATTCTTGGATAGGTCGCACGTCGTGGCCACGGTCACCCGGCTTTTTTCTTCCTCTCGTCTCCTCCTCCTTCTTCTTCTTCTTCTTCTTCTTCGCCTCCTCCTTCGCAGCTCTTTGTCTTCTTGGCTCCGCTTCGTGCTCGTTTATATAAAGTGCTTTATTTCTAATGGGATCGAGGCGCTTCGTTACCCGGCCTTTTTTTTCTTAAGGGGGAAAATCGATTTTTCAAACGAATAACGAAGCGACGAAAATTCGTCGGCAGCTTCCTCGAGCGATTGTTCCAAGTTATATTCGGCTGACCGCAAAATCAGTGCCGTCATTGAAGAGCCGCTCGAAAAATTCACGACGACTCATGCACTTCCAGTGGCGGAAGAAATGATGGAAAACGCATTTCTGCGGTCGTGGAGGACTCGAGCCTCTCCAATATATCATCGAAGCTGCGTCCCGACGGGAGCTTTGTGGGTGTGTTCCATCCTCCGCGCGACACTTTTCTCCGGGCGAATCGCCGATGGACCGTAGAGCGGCCGGTAATGAAGTACCTGCTTGAAATATGGCCGCTAAGGCGATTAGAGAGTCGTGTTTGTCGGCACATAGCGAAATCATGCCCTCCTGTTTACCACGCTTAGAAGGGATAAGCCAAAACAAACGCTGACCCAGCGAGAGAGGGACCGGGGAGATTTTTTCGGGGCGGTACCGGAATCCCCATTTGCCTATATTTAACCAGCTTTAGAAGTCACTCCGAGTTTGCTGTGGGCATTTTTCACAAAACCGAGAAAAATCCCCGGATGTGTCTCGTTAGATTCTGACGCTTTTTCTCAAGCCTGCCCTGCATTCCAGCCTGAAGGATGCATAAAAAAATCGCTGACCGATTGAGCCATCCGAGAATCGACGGTTCGAAGTAGCAAATTGAGCCCTTGCGAGATTAGAAAGTGACAGATTTGACAGAGCGGAACTTTCTCCTCCTCGTAACAATTAAAAACGCTGCGGTTTACCGAGTATAATTCGCTGACCGCAACTGAATCTCGCCTCTCAGCAGGCCGCGTACCCCTTTCGCTCGAGCTCCCGTCTCTGTCTCTCTCTCTCTCTCACTCTCGACCCTTTGGCCTAGAGAAAGCTATTTGAGGAGAATCAGCGAAAACCGACGAATAATCGAGCGGTCGTTATTTCGGCGAACCGCAAAAGTTTTACGGCGGCGAAAAACAATGATGGCACCCATGACGGTACGGTGTGTACCCCTTTCTCGGGAGGGTAATTTACGGCGACCTCTTCAACCCTTTCCTCGCGCTAATCTCGTTGAGCGGCCACGCCCCGGGAGAGTGTCTGAATGGACCGGGCCGAGCGCCGCGCTGCAACGCTCTCGCCCTTTATTGTCCGACAATCAGGAAAATCAACTGGCCCTCAGCTGTGCTCTCTCTCTCTCCAACCCTTTTCCGGATTCTTCTTCGTTTTCACTGGCTGGCCTCTTTGTCGCTCGACACTCAGACCCCATTAGCACGAGACACTTTCCAGGTCCTCCGGGCTCTGTTTGGACTTTCCTTGGTTAAAGGGTGAACAGGGCAATTTCTCTCGAGGGGGTATTAACCACTCGTCGATAAAGAGATCAGATCGGAGCTTTGGCGAAATCAATTTGCCTCGGCGCCGGCCGATCTTTCTCTCTGCTTTCGCATGCATAGACCTTCCGGCTCGAGGGGTGGAGGGAGGGTGGGGTGGGGGCAGGAGGAGGCTTCCGCGAATGTTACGGGACCGCGCATAGCTCGACGTGGGAGTGCAGCTACAAGTGCATCGCCTCGTTGTCGTCCTCGTCGTCGTAGCTCTCTCTCTCTCTCTCTCTCTCGCGCGCGCGCGCTTAGTTCTGCACGCGAGCGCTTGCGCACACACCGGCCAAGCGGTCAATGACCCCCCGTCGGCGCGCTTACCACCATACCGAGAGAGAGAGACGGAGAGAGGTAGCTTTTCTAGCCGCGATGCGGACGCAGATAGAGGATCGCGTGTACGTATGCAATGCGTTTGCTGCCGCTGCTGTTGCTGCCGCGAGGAGCTTACGGCGAGGAGGGACCCGGCAACGGAGTCGCGGGGGAAAGACGAGCCGTTGCACTTGCGCCAAAGCTGCCGAGTACGAGACTAATTTGCTGAGATTTCAGCTTCCGAACGATTTTTATTATCTATGTTAATTAATGCTTCTTTCGCTGAATTTTTTTTTTTCATTTAATTAATATTAAATATTCAAAGAATTTATTCCTCATCGAATCGCTTTGGGTTAATAATACATAATAAATGTATATTTACATACTGATGGTAATAAATATAAGACAAGAATCAAAGTCTAGACTAGAGTAAACATTCATTACCGTTACCAAATTTAAATGATTTCGTTTCACGAAAAATCTCTAAACCACCTATTTTCAATTATCTTACGCCCTCTACAAATCCTCTCCGCTTAGCCGTTAATCCCTCAATCCGCTACCTTTTAAGAATGAAATCGGCGAGCTCGCCGAGTGTCGGCAAAAAAAAAAAAAAAAAAAAAAAAAACGGCCGACGACGACATTAGCTACCAGGTCGGCGTCCGCAGCCGGCGCTTTAGTATTCCGGGGAGGCCCGAGCGCGCCTCGGCATTAGAAAAGAAAAAAAAAACAAAAGGAGATTGCGGCGATCCGGTTTTCCGGGTCTGCGCGGGTGTAGCGCCGCGCGATTCCTGAGCGCGTGGCGGCTGCGCGCTGCATCGTTAATCGCCGCGCGGCCGATGGGTGCAACTCGCCTCCGGTAGCGGCTAAACACACCTCGCCACGGTGTGTGACGTGGCGCCGACTGATTGACTCTCCCAGCCCCTTTTCTAGACTCTTCGGTGAGGCGCAGCTTTTTCGCTCGAGATTTTGAGGCGGCTGATGTTCTCTCTTTTACCGGGATAAATATTCAGGCTGGATTATCGAGGTTTTTCATCCCTTGAAGATTGGATCGATTATTTACAGTGGATTGCTTTTTTTGTCAAAGCTAATATATTGTAGACCTTTGAAAGATTTCCCCGTCGTACTTGGAGAGAACTACGAGTTTGACTTTTAAATTACCGCGTGAATGACTGGACGAACCCTCGGTGGGCCGCCGAGCAAACAACAGAAATTTTTCCATCTAATTCAATTATATCCCGAAAAATCGGGGAAGGAGATCTCTCCGGTTAATAGAAACCAATAGAAACTCCATGACTCACGACGATCGAAAACGAAGAGGCAGAGAGAGAGAGAGAGAGAGCCCCCCTTCGGATAATCGGCTTAATAAAGCGCTCACGCGGGGAATCGTGACTCGCGCGGGAGGAGAGGCGCACTTGCGCGCGCCCGGGCCCCCTCTGGTCACGAGCGCGCGACTCGCACGAGGCGCGATCGGGGCCAGCCGAACCATAACCTAGCGTAAGCCAACCTCGAGGAGAGAAGTGGGCCCGAGCGCCAAGCTGCACTACTGATCCTCTTTCGCGCCCTTCTTACGACTAGAGGGCGATGATGAATTAGGACCGAAGCATTTTGGGGAAGTTATTTTTGGGCCTTTTGCTTTTGTAGAGTAAGAGGTGAATGCAGATTTTTTTTTTTAATTGATACTAGATTTAAATAAATATTGTCAGGTGAGACATTTTAAAGGTTGTTATTGTTAAATGTGCGAAAATCAATCGATCTTTCCTGCAATTTGTAGAAAATTTATGACCCGAGCTCAGGTAAAAGATGCTGCTTTTTTGACCTGCGATTCAACCCTAAATACGAATTAAGACTTAAGGTCGAAGGGTAAGCACGTTTGAACTGTTTCATTTTAACAGATAGTAATCCAGACGAGACAATAGGGTTGTGTACTTACTGACCTACAAATAAATTAACTTTTGAATAAAGTCACATGTCGGTAAACTTTTGCGCTAAATCTCTCGACACCTAAAAATCAAGATTTATTTTAAAACAGTTTCGGTATACACTTCTCGAGCGTCTATACCTGTGTCCTACCACCTACGTATCCTCCCCCCTCTTAAAAGTTCTCCAGACTTTTCTCTGCCTCCTCCGGCACCCTGCTTCTCATCCCGGGATAAGCCGAGAGAGCGTGAGAACAAAAGCAGACGGCGTCGTTCCGAAAAAAAAAAAAAAAAAATGCAGCCCCGCGCGGAGACTCGAATGTATAAATCCCGAATCGAAAATGGCTCGCTCACGACGTATCCGGATTCGCGCGGGAGTGTGCCTCCTCGGTATAATTTCGGGTCAGCGCTGTACGAGAGCACAGGGCCCCGCGAGAGAGAGCGAGCGGGCCCAGCCAAGCGTGAACCTTATCTCGGAGGGATCTGCCAGCGGGAGAGAGAGAGAGAGAGAGAGAGACGAGAGCGTGAGCTCGCGAGGGTGTAATTGTCAGGGCGCCCCGTTACTCGGAAAGTCCCAGAGTATAAGCGCCCCGTTATAGTAAATTTTGCGCCGGACTCGGCTTCTTCTTCTTCTGCAGCTCTTGAGACGGCAGTCGCGGGAAAGACCGCCGATTCAGGTATTTCCAGGGCAGGGGGCCTTTTTTTTTTACTATCTCCAGTCGCCGGAGTCGTAAAAATCCTAGCGGCTCCCGGCTGCACTTCGCGATCTATCTCCGAGATTTGCTTCTTTCGAACGGAGTCCTTGGCGATCTGGGAGTAAAAAGACGACTTTTCGAGAGCTCGAGCGTTAAATTTTGAAGATTCTCCAGCGCCGATTAATGAGAATGAAGACGCCTCTCGCTTCTCTCGGCGATAAGTGAGCCTTTATCGCCGAGCAAATGCGTCACCGACTCGGCTGCGAATGAAGTCCGCGGAGATAAAGTTTAGGATCGCAGGAAGGCCGATTACGATCGGCGCGTCCATCAAAGTCCGGCTCTCCGGGCGCAGTCGTAAAGCAAAAAGATGCCTCGCGCGAACCGTACGGCTGCACGCGCGGCGATCATTGACTGCGCGGCTGCCTCGAGAGAGAGAGACAATGTACTCTCTCCTCCGTCGTAGATTACGACTGCGGTGCGTGCAGAGGCGCAGTCTCTATCTCGCAATGGAAAAAAAAAAGGAAGCCGGCTAGAGAGCCGTGAGAACGGCGCGTGCAGTTTAGGGCATTGCACTCGCCCACAGGTGACGAGGAGCTGCCTCGAGATCGCGCGCGAAAGCCCACATGCGTCCCAAAAGCCAGATAAGAATGGGCTAAGCTCTCTCTCCCTCTCTCGCCGGGCGAAGAAGAGGAGGCAGCAGCGGAGGAAGGAGAGAAAGAGAGAAAGAGAGAGAGAGAGAGGAGAGGGGAGCAGCAGGAGCATCTCTCTCGCTCGCTCTCGGGGCCGTCCTAACGGTAGGGCGGGTCACTGCACGCGGCTCGTCGGCCGTCTTTCTCTCTCTCTCTGTACGTACGGAGAGCGAGGAGTGAGCGGCCAAAGACTCGTCGCCCGCCGGTGCAATGCCCTGCCTAGGTGTAACGATCCTCGGCGCCCTTATGCGCCTCCCTCCTCTCTCTCTTGTGCACGCGCGAATCATGTCCCCCTTTAGCCGAGTCCTTGAACTCCTCGCGAGCCAGGCGAATGCTCTCTTCGCGGATGCCACGGGGATGCGTTCCTGCGCGCGAGTTCCTTTCTTTCTTTTGCCCGTGAGAGAGAGAGAGAGAGAGAGCGACGCTTTTTCGCGATGGCATCGCATGCCGTGCCGCGCTGCCTAAGCTCTTAGCCTCTTTATCTTGATTAGCCTGCGCATTTTTGGCCTTATCGGGTGGGATTTTTTTCGGGACGCCTCGGAGATTCCACCCTACTTAAGAGCAAGAACGAATACTCGCTCGGCGCTTAGAAAATAATTCAAATTCGCGAGGCTCTCCCGCAGAATCCGAACTTCGAGAGGAATTCCGAGTCATTAAAAACGCCGCGCGTGCACGCTTAATTTGGCTCCGCGGCAGGAACTTCGATTAACGCGTTAAAAGGCTCGAGAAAACGGCCGGTTACGTCCATAGAGCGCAGAAATGATCGGCGGCAGACGCGGGCGCACGATGGATGAGCAGAGCCCAGCTCGAAGCATCAATTACCGCGATCGCTAACTCGAGATCTCTCTCGCTACCGCGCGCAGCTGATGCTTCCTACCCACGGTCAAGGTGATTATGGTTCACTCCACCCGCGCGCACTTTTACGAGAGGAGAGAGAGAGAGAGAGATCGCTGCACGGGCCGTAAACCACGAGCGAGAGAGGCCGATTACTCTGTTTACGCGGACGCGGCCGATTTGCGAGAGCAGCGATCATCGTCCTCTCGTGGCGCTTTGTTCGCCCGCGGATAACGACTCACTCGTCGGAGTAGGTGCGAGGTTGTTACGGTTTTTCGAGGAGCGCGCTTTGCATTTACGGCGCGCGGCGGCGCGCTGGAAATTGCCCGCCGAGCCAATTACTGAATCTGTTTGCTCGGCAGCGGAAATCGCGCGAACTGCCGATCCGCGCTTATAAACAGAGGCGCATACAGTATATACCAGCGGCGGATCGAGTTCCCCCGAGTCAGCTTTCCGGTCATCCGAAACGGAGTCTATAGGAGTCGATCGCGAATTTTCAAATTCCGGAAAGGCAGTCATTGTCTGGGACGGCCGCGGCGCGCGGGGGATTCCCCTTTTACCGCGCGCGCGGCGGCGGCGGGGTTCGTTGATCCTCGCTCGTTCCTCCTTCCTCCGCTGCTTTGAAGTTCGCTTCTGCTTCTGCTGCAGCGATCGCGGCCGAAGAGAAGTGTCTTACCGCCTGCCCGCAGGGACGATGACCCGCGCAAGGTGACGAGATTATTGCCCCCTTTCGCTGCATCTTATGCAAATAACCCGGCCGAGCCGACGGGCTAAGCCAGAGCAATTACAATTCGTTCGCGATATTATGTATCTCGCTTCGAGGGCCGGAGCCCGGAATGCCAATGATTTTGAGGAGCCAAAAATAGCGAGGGTTTGGAGGAAGGTTCTGCGGCTTTTCCTCCGGCATCGGCACGTGCCGCGTGTAAGTCTCTAGAGAGTTCTGACCTTTCGGCGCGTTAACGTAAACGAATGAGGAGATAAGGCGACGAAAGATACTTGATTGCCTGAGTATGCAAATTTCGTCGTCAATTTAAATAAGTCGCTAGTTTTATTTCAATCAGCGAAATACTCTTTCCATTCACACTTCCGCTTAATGCTTCTGCGGCAACACGATATCTCACACTCAAGATTCACAGTAAGCGAAGGCTTACTTCTGCACCGTAATTAATTAGATACGCCATCGGCGCAAAAGGCATCCGAGGCACACAGCGCGCAAAGTGCCTCCCGATCTATCATCCATAAATCGATCGCCGACGCAGGGAAGCCCATTCGTTATTAACGATCCCGGATCATCGGGGAAAATCCGTCGGCTCATCGTGAGATGCCGCTGCCCTCGAAAGAAAGCTCTGGAATATCCCGGGACCGCGCGCCGATCGAGAGCTTGAACTCTCTCTCTCTCTCTCTCTCTCTCGAGGTGGTTGCTCCCTTGCAGCGCCGCGCGCGATGACGCATTCGCGAACGCGCGGCGGGCTTTTCCAAAGACTAACTGTATAATCGAGCGACACCCACGTCGCGACGTGTGCGGCGAGCAACGTTGGGCGCAAGTGTATTATATACGTATATACGCGGCGAATAAGTCCCGGGTCCTTTGATCGGGGGAGGGAATACCGTTCGCCGATGCATTTAGGAGCTATACGGCGTAGAAGCGAAAAACGTGTTCGAAAAGACCGGGGGACGTATATATATTACGGTGTATATTGTGTAGCGGTAAAGGCCGGGCTCGAAAATCCTTATCTGCGGGTAATCTGCTCGGGAAGAGGGTCAATATATATATATCGTCGAGAGCTTTCGAGGAGGCGCTGGCGCGGCGCGCGATGTTAAAATCGTCCGCTCCTCGCCGACGTTATTATCCGCGACAAGGCGGCATCGTTTACACGGGCAATTGCGTTACACATCGCGAGAGGCAGGCTTTATATACACTTTGGGAGCAACAAGTGTCCTCTCGGCGGAATTTATGAATTTTGCGCGCCGCGCCTCTGTTTGGGCATTTAGCGGCGAAGACCTGCTATTGTAAATCACTCGGGGAATTTTTTTTAACGTCCAGTCCGAAAGTCGTACTTAAGAGAGACGTAAAAAGCGTATATGACGTAAACGTACGCCGAGGAGCTGCTTTAACGGCTTCATTAAAAGTAAAGAGCGTTTACGAAAAATTAGCATTAACAGCACACCTACAAAAATCGTCCAGCCTGTCCCCCCGGGAAAGCCAATTAAAATTCAGTCCCTACGTTCCCGATACGTTTGCCCGCGCGCCCTTTGTCTCTCTCCCACAGACGTCGGTGCATATAACGCACTCCGGCATATAGACAAGAGCGGCGCGCGATCGTAAGGGCTGTAACTGTTCTTTTACGCTTCTTCTCTAGGCTCGCTCTCTGGCACGTATATATAGTCGCGCGTAAGAGAGCGCGGCATGAATGACATAACGAGCCCGACGGTCGTCGACCCCCGCGCGGCCCCCGACGCGCGCTTATGAAAGAGTGCAGGCGAGTGCGATGGCCCTAATCGATTAGACGCCAGGCCTTTTTCTCCGATAATTCCTCTTTCTTTTTTTAGATATTTCCTGCCCTCTGCCGGAGCGGCGAGCTCGAGCCGCGTATTCGTTCTGACTTTTAATGCGGCTTTGTTCGAGAGCGCAGCTCTGCCCGATTACCCGATGATGCAACGCGCGGCGGGCTTTTTGGCTCCCGAAGAATCGGGAGATTCGACGATAGGTTTGTCTCTCGGCTCGGATTTATTGAATCTGAGTTTCGTAATTACGGTGCGCTTAGAGTACAATTAATAATCGTGTAAGCACCTTTCTCGAAGTAGTATACAAACTGAAATCCGTACGAACAAAACTATCCGTAAATCTTTACGTTCGAAAACGGCAAGTCTAAAAAAATCAATGAATAAAATTCTATTTAAGAGTGGCAACATCAAAAGCCACTCGTCACGAGGTGTTTTCGATTACCGCAGAATTCGGGGCGTCTTGTATAAGCGCTCTAGCCACGAAAACAACAGACCCGTCGGCGTGACACCTGAGCGTGACGCATGCTTTACTACGCCTGTGTATATATATATATATATATCCCCCTCCGAAAAAAAGACGTACGCTCCCGGGACTATTTTTCTGACCCACATAACCAAAAGTTCGTTGGCTCCGAGAGAGCGAGGCGATTCGGCCGGCGCGATAAGCAGGAAGGAAAAGGAGCTCCGCGCGGCTCCTCTCTCTTTCTCTCGGGGCCTACATTTCGGGCATTGTGTTGTGCAGCCGCGGCCGACGTAATGCTCTGTGACGCAATCCCTCCTCCTCCTCCGCCGCCGTTGGGCTTTTCCCTACGTCGCCCGAACGTTCGGTGTCATTGACACAGTTAGCTCGGCGTCCTAGTTGCCCGCGCTTAACTCGCTCGATAGACGCCCGATGACGAGCTTTATCCCGAGTCGGGATAAACATCCGAGGTGAATACACTCCGGGAAAGTCGAAAACAGGCGTTGAGTCAGGTGTGAACGAACTCTGAGGTCACAGTATCAACGGGCCCGCCGGATAATTTTGTTATGACAATACACTGCGGGTCGTGACGAATCTCCGCGAGAGGCTTATTTCGACCGTCAAAGTTTGAATCTGGAACGAGATGTATCGCCTGGTTAACGACCCCGCCGGTCACCGGAAAGTCCGTCGCGCGGTTTCGAAGATTTTCGCGACGCGCGACGGTACATTGCTGTTCGTCGAATCGCTGTTTACACATCGGCCCAAGAGAGCGGACTAGATGCCGCGGGAGAGGTTTAGTCATCCGGGTTAAAGTCTCCCGGGTGACTAATCAGCTACAATGGGGATCAATAGCCGCGAGTGGTCTTGCGGATTTTTTCTTTTAAAGTGCAATGCCTGGCCCAATTTTCGAGCAAGTGAGTCAGGAGGATGAAGCAATTTTCGTTATAAGGCGGCGTCGTGTTGCGGGCACGATTTAAAGTTGCGCAATTGACGCCTTTTTCGAAATCTGCCTTGAATTTTTACTGCTTTTAATTTATATCTCATCCGCTCCTGGATCTTGCTTTTATGAATAATCGAAGAATGCTCGCAGGTGACTGAACTCTCGTCGAGTTTCTAGCCGCCTCGGCGCTAAATTCACTTTCATTACCGATTTCCAAAAGGCTAAAAGAAAGTCCCGGGGGCAATTAGCAATCGCGGCGCGTGGCTCATTAATCGGCCGTCCGTCGAATCGCCGGGCGAAAGCCGCCGCCGTTCGTATACAGAAAAAAATGCCGGGAGAGAACAGCGAAAAGAAGGCGCACCCGCGCGCACACACGGCTCGTTAATTTTCCGGCTCGAGGAAACTGCGGACTGCGCGCGCGACTGCCGGTGTCACGCGAGGCGCTCTCTCTCTCTCTCTCGCTCGCTCGGCGGGAAAAACCAGCCGCCGCGGAGAAAGCACTTTCTTCGCGCCACTCGCCGCTCTCGCGCGCGCATAATAATAAAGCGTAATCGCGAGAGAGAGAGAGAGAGAGAGAGAGAGAGAGAGAGAGAGAGAGAGAGAGAGCGCTTCCATAATTCTTATCTCCGCAAGGGCTGCGGGGGAGAGGGCGGATATACGTCGTGGGAAGCGCTCGTAAATAACCGGGTTTATGCGTCGATGCCGCGACTGTTTAATGAGTAAGGCGTATAAATAAGTTGACGAGCGTAATTTTAGGGCCGCTTATTAGGAGCTCTCCTCGGTATTTTTAGGGGAGGCGCGCGGCTCTCCGCGCGGGCAGTTAAATAAATTCCCCCGGCTGAATTTGTTATTTTTACTTATTAAAATCCGCGTGTACCCGCGCTCGTAAAATGTTTTCGTATCGAATAAAAAGGGTCTCGGCAAAATTGCTTAGCGACCGCAAAAATAATATATACTGCATTCGAATCGTCAGCTCGGAGAGAGAGAGCAGCAAGCACTCTTAGCCGCGCTCTTCGGCGAGTGCAATAAACCTGCAGGCTCTCTTTGGCGAAAGAGCGGGGAAAGGAGAATGAAGAAAAAGAAGTTGCAGCGGCGGCGGCGGCGGCGAGCGCTCCCTCGAGAGAGATTAGCCAAGGTGGAACGAACCTGGAGGAGAGAAGCCAGTGAACTCGGTTGGCCGGTCACTAACCAGGTAACCCACACTAGCAGCCTACCCGAACGGTGAAGAGAGCCTGGCCTTTTTCACCGTTCCCCCGCTGCAGCTCCCTCCTCTCTCTCTCTCTCTCTCTCTCTCTCGCGAGTATGGATATGAGCGAGAGGACGACTCCCCCGGGTAATTGCGCCCGAGGAATGCGAGCTTCCGCCTTCCCCCTTTCTTCTTTCCGAGAGCCTTAGATTCTCTCTCTCTCTCTCCTGCCTGCGCGAGGAGCCTCGTTATCGGTCTCTAAGCGCGAACCTTTGTTTTCGCCGGATCCAGATCGCCTATCTCTCGAGAGGAGAGCCAAGCGCGTATACATGCACGTACGCCTTTTTCGAGGCCTAACGAGGAGGGAGCACTACCCCGGGAAGGCCGCGCGCGCTAAGCTTGTTTATTCGATCTTTCACTAACGGCTATTTGTTTTTAGACGCCGCGGGATTTATGTTCAGGGAAGTGCTTACTATATGGAAAATTGAAAAGGCCAATTTATGGACTTGGGAGCCGATGCTGCCTTCGGATAAAGACGTCCTTTATGTGCGTTTCATTAAAGCGCGCTTCATTTTTCGAAAATCACTTTTTTTAATTGATCAGCTCGTTGCGGGTATTAATTTCTCCGAAGTAATTCCTCCGACGCTCTGTTACTCTCTCTATCAGTATCCAGAAATCGTCGGCGTTACGGTAATTGGCCGTATATACAGGCGCGCGGGCGGGTCGAAAAAAGTCGAACGTCAGTCAGAAGGGACGTCGGTCCGCTACGTACTCCGGAAAAGATGCAGATGTTGCGAGAGAGAGCCGCGCATCGCCGGACAAGCTGACAGTCCGACTCTGACGAGGCGAGGAAGGCAGATATGGACGCGCGGCATTCTTACACAATGGATTAACTGGAGCGCCACGCTTTTCGAGCTCTATGCGGGCGCTCTTCTTATACACTGCCATGATTCTCGATTAGGGCTCTCGTGGAAGATTTTTCGTTCCAACTTCCTGTTTACGGCAATTATTTTTAGATCTGTCCGAGGCTCTCGAGGCGGTAAACAGAAATTTTCGATTTATTTCTCGATAAAACGTTTTCTTTAACAAAGGGACGACGAGACACACGCGTCCTTTAAAAATTAAAAGACTATACGTCGAGAACACTTCGCCACAAAAAAAGGAACCACGTGAAAATTGATTCAGCAAACTTCCCGGCTACAGGCTCGGAAGAGGGCAGGCGAGACGAAAAATCCCGCGGCACGAAAAGTGTGTCAATGTCCCGGGCGATAAACAAGCGGCGCAATACAGCCGTGCGGCGCGTGCTAGGAAGCTTCTGGACGCGCGTCGACGTTCGTTACGCGCGGGAGGAACCGCTATATCCATAAACGCGACGCCGACGTCGTCGTCCGGGGGAGTCGCTGACCCCCGCGCGGCTGCCGCCGCCGCGCGCTCACATAATAACAAGCTCAAAGTGCGGCCGAGTCATCCTGTTTATCGGGCCTGACTTTTTTTTCGGGAAACTATATGGTCTCTTAGCTCATCCGGGCCAAGTGTTTTCGAGATGAATTTATTTGGTTACTCACTCCTCGCGATGGTTGGTATCGATCGATGGTGTACTCACCTAAAACAGAAAAAGGAGGCTTTGGTTAGTCGAGGTCGTTTTTGGAAATTTCAACGAGAGGTCGTATCGTGGGATATACGCAGTGAATTCAAATAAAAATACTTGGGAAAAATTGAAAATTTAATGTCGAGCAATTGAAAAAAAAACAACGGTTCCACCTTCGTTCCAGACTGTTCTCGGGAGCGAAAACGTTAGCCGCAAAAATGCCGGCGGAACTTTAGGCGCGCGGAAGGCAAAAAGCGTTATTCGCGATCGGCGCGCCGACTGGTACAAGCATTGTGGCTGGAAATATCGACGCCGGTCGGGCTGATCGATAGAATCTGCACTCTCTCGCGGTGCGCCGGAAAAACGGAGCTGCGGCCGGAGAACGAGAGCCGCGAGGAAGGAGAGGAGAGAAGTTCAGGGTTAAAGGACCGATAAAACGCCTAGCGGACGCCGCGCGGCCGCCGAGGGAACGTCCGCGGCGACGAAAAGCGAGCAAACAGGATGTATATAGGCAACCGAGTCCTGCCTGCCGTCGCTGCTTTTCTTTCTCTTTAACTTTAATCCAGTTTTCGACTCGATTCGAGCCTCTTTCACGTTGTTTTTTTTTTTTTTTATCGATCTGCGATAATATTTTATTCGGTCCAATTTGCCGACTATAATTTTCGTTTCGGCGTCGGTTATTATCGCCTTATAAAAATGCAGAAAATCGAGCTAAATAATCGAAGATAAACAAAAGTAAGAGCAAGCGGTGCTCGATATCGAGTGCGCCCGGAGCGTAAGCATTTTTCGCGAGCGATCGCGATTAAGAGGCTAACGCTCGATTAGCATTCCCGCGGACGTTTCCAGAAGCGGCCCGCATGCCGACTAAGCAATTTCGCAAGCCCGTAAAGATGATATCGAGCCTCGCATCCGATTACCGCGATGTTCGCGCCGATTTCTCGCACGTTCGATTACGAGTCGAAAGAAAAAAAGAAAAAATAAATAAATAAAAATATTAGCAAAAAGCCCGGCTAAAGCGAATGGGGGCAAAGACCGAAGCGGCGGCAGCAGCAGCAGCAGCGGCAGCAGGCGAAGGAAGAAAGAGAGGAGGAGGAGGAGGAGGCACGCGCGGTTGGCCTGCAGTTTGTTGCCCGGTGACCGAGTTCATCGCACCTCGGCGAACGTTCGTTCACTCGGCATCAGCAGCGCCCCGATTATTCTCCCTCCCTCCCTCCCTCCCTCTCCCTCTCTCTCTCTCTCTCTTTCTCGTCCGCGCGAAATCGAGAAGCTTCTCTCCCTCCCGAAATTCCCGCACGCGGAAGAGGAAGAGTCTCCGAAGCTTATACGCTCCCCGAGAATGGGTGTGACGCTGCACTCGACGATAAGCCGCCGATCGTAGAAAGTATTAGGATAATATTTCGTCCGCGGATCGATAATCGCCGCGGATATGTGCACTCTTACTTGCATTGTTTCGGGCGCGAATTCGAGAGAGCCGCGCTGTGCGGCGGGGCAGGTGTGCGCAGCTCTCGCGCAGGCGCTCGAGGAGGCCTGGTATACCGCTAGCGCAATTTGCATCTAATCCCGCAGTCGCGCTCTCCAAGAGTCAAGATCGATGACCGACTGCACGCCCGGCCGTTCCCCCGCGCAAGCATTGTGCCGGCTCTCCGGCCGAGGATCCTATACTCCTCTCTCTCCTCCTCGGTGGCGAAAAATTGCATCGCTACCAAACGCACACGTGTATATGTGTGTGTATAATGAAAAAATGCAGATTTTGAGAGAACCGGTTGCCGTATATCGCGCGGGGGGGAATAAGGCGAGGGCCTCGAGAGTTCGGCCGAGTCCTTCGTCAATCCTTGCTCCGTCCTCGGGCTCGTATAGAAGAGAGCGACAGCTTGAGAAAGCTCGCTCGGCGCGCTCGGAGCAACGGTACAGGCAACAACTGCAACAACCCTCGTCAAGTACGTAGACCCTTAACAAAGGGGGCAACGACACCGGCCTGCTCGCTCCTCTCTCTCTCTCTCTCTCCGTTGGAGTAGCTAGAAAACGCCAGCAGGTAAACACGTATACGAGAGAGAGAGAGAGAGAGTCGCGGCGGGGTAAAAAGGCGAGCAAATTACATACGCGCAGCGGAGAGAGAGAGAGAGAGAGAAGCGGGTGCACTGACCGGCGACATTCCTGGAATGCGCCGAAAGGGCTCTTTCGCACGACGCAAAAGTTTCGGGCCGCCCGGGCCGCACGCTTGGATTACCGAATTAACATTCGTTTCGCACGCCGAGAGAATTCCTGCGGCGCCACGGGGGCTGGATGCTTTTTCTCGCTCTCGATCCCTTTAACGGCCGATTTAATTCTGCGCGCGGCGGAAAAGGCGACGCGAGAGACACACGTCTGCCGGTGGAAAATCCTCCGTGATCGAATGCAAACCTGGCTCGTTATGGGGTTCGACGGGGGCATCGCTCGCCCGGCCGCCACCGGACGGTTATACGTATCGCGTATTCGCCGCGCGTCTACACCTCGCCTCTCTCTCTCTCTCGCTCTCTCTCATTCTGATCACCGCGTCGCGTCGGTCATCGGCATGACCCCCGCATTTCTCGGGCTTTTCCGTGCACTCTCCCGCTTCTCTTTGTCTGTGCGCCTTCTTTAACGGGACGCCCCCCGATGATCCTTCTCGTTAGCCGATTGTGTTTACGGCGGAAGGGACGGAAATTTATCGGGACTTGGGACGCGCCGCGGAGCTGCGACGGGAATATTTTGAGGATGACGGCGTGTGTTTTTTTTTTTTTTTTATTCGAAGACTATTATATACATCGCGGCGTTTTGTGCGCAGAAGCGACGTCGCGGAGATGCCGGGCCGCTGATAGCTTTGACAGGCGCGGAAAGAGTCGCTGGCCACGGAATCACTGATGAGCGGCCGTATAGTGTCATTGTCGCGCGGCGAGTCGCACGCGACTGTCGGCGAAGCACGGAGGGAGCTTCGAGATCATTCGTTATACTGCGGGGAGAATTTTTTTAATCCCAAAATGATTTCAAAGTATAATAATTTTTGGTTTTTCTAAATTATCTCATCCGAAGTTTTGGGCTTTTCCAAACCTATATACAATCTTAACGTCTCTTGCGCGAAGCAAAAACTGAACACGGAATAACCCTGAGCGTCGGGCTGCTATTTTAACCCAAATCTAAGGAATGACCTCAAAGCACACTATTCAGCGAGCCGCTAGATGTGCGCAGCATTGCAGCCTGGGATAATCCCAATTATTTCGGTTACAGAAGTCCGAGCAAGATCTGGGCCGCCTTTACTCGGGCGTCCCAGTTTCTGTATCAGCGTAAGTATTAGAATCGCTCGAAGAGTAAACAGTGTAACGGTTAAAGCGGCAGAGATAAAAAAATAAGCTAATTCGATTGTTTTCGTTCCGTATACAGCCGAGATAGGCGCGGGGAGCGGTTTTTCCGAAGCGGGGATCGTCTAAAAATAAATCCAGGGCGCATTTCCGTACTTTCCTCTCGGGCGCAGATCGGTATAACGTATAAAAACCGACGTCGACGGCAAAGTGCATTTATCAAGAATTATTAGCATTTAGAACGTAAACATAATTGACTATGTAATGGGCTCAGAGCGATTATGCCGCGGTTACGGTCAGCGATCAGGACTTTCCATTAAAAGCTCGCGTATATTCGGTCGGGCAAAAGATACATCGACTCGAAAAGTCCGAAAGAGTCCAGGTCATCCAGCGACAGTAATTGTGTCGTCAACCCTGCCGCGAGGCACATCGCGCTCGGCCGCGATCTCGCGTGCCTCGGCCATTAGTCCATCTCTCTCTCTCTCTCGCTCGGCGGCGCAGTGCGCCGCCGAGTGGGGGAGAAGGACAGGCTGCGCTTAGGTTAGTGAACGCAACTGGACGGCGGCGGTCAGTCACCCCGCGCGTTGCAGGCGGCTTCTGCTCCAGATATCTCGGGAGAGCCGCCCGAGCGAGATCCGTAGGAGCCTCCGCGCGAAAGTTGAAGGCGGCGAGTCGAGGAAATTCGACCTACCTGGACTATTGCGCTCCTCGAGATCGAAAGTGACGGCCGCGCCGGACGCCGAGGAGAGCTGCTTCGGGAAATCGCCGGGGAAAACGGCTGATTCGAGGAGATTGTTTGGGAAAAGAAAGCTTTGTTCGTTGCTTACTTTTGATTTTTATCGATTTTTTTAGAGTTTTCGCGGGAGAAACGCGTTGTAAAGTTTATGGGTTGATAAAACTTTCTTAAACAATTACTATTATCCTTAATAGATTAATAGAATCATCGGTAAAGTCTGTACATTAAAAATGATTGATACTTATTACCACTAAAATGTCTCTTTTTATTCCGATTTTTATCCGAGACAGATCAAGTTTATTCACCAAAATTCGCTCGCGACCGAATCACCGTCGAGATCCGAAAATCATCTCGATCAGTGATAATCGCTCGGCCGGCACCTGCTTCTCGGTTCACACGGCAGCCGTCGGGAGTCACGAACTTTCGCGGGGGCCGCGCGGCGTATATATAAATAATCGTGCTCTCGCGCGAGAGACAATGCACAATGCTAACGGAGAAAGTAGCAGCCGCCGCCGTCGCGGCAGCGAGAGTCGCGGGAGAGTTTATCTCGACATCTCTCTTTCTCCGCGACGAGCCGACGCGCGAATTTACGCCGGCGCAGGTTCGGCGTATACGTACCGAAGAAAGTACGCGCGATCGAGTGTCGTCGACGTCGATTCCTCGCTCGAAAAGAGGCTTACGTAATCAAACGAAAACAAACAAACGGCTCATCGCTCGTCGAATATTCGAGAAAGAAAGCGAGGAAAGCCGGAGGATCAGGAGCCGGCGGCGAGAGCGCGGAGATGGAAAGCTTATCTAAAGCGGAAAATCAAGGCGAGAGACGAGTCGGCCTGGGCGTTACGTAACCCGACGACGAGGCGAGGCGGAGGAAAGTAGGCGAGGCACGAATTTGGTTATTCGGTCAGCGGAGCTCGTCTCGAGCGCGGCGAGTCGCCGCGGGCCAATCGCCCTCGCTGCAACATTTTTCTCTTTCTCTCTCTCTCTCTCTCTCGGGAGAGTCTATGTGACGCACAGCTGACTTTCTTTCGTGTAAAAGTGAAAATCTCTCCGTCCCCGGTTGGAATCAGCGACGAGTCGACTGTTTCGTCGCAACAATTACAATTGTATATCCAAATCGCAGAAAATGTCGCAATCGCAATCTAGCCTCGTTAAACGGCGCGCGAATCGGTCTAGGAAGGAGTCGCGCGCTTGCGATAATAAGCGGCGACGGAAGCTCGTGAAAAAATCTGACCCGGAAGCAATGCCGGCGGAATAGGCAAAGAGAGCCTGCTGCCTGCTCGGCTGTGCGCGCGCTCGTCGTATCCCACGGAAGCTATCGGTCCCATTGATAGGGAGCTTAGGAGGTTCGTTGAACCTGAGCCTGCAGTGCAGCGCCGCCGGCAGGTCGCTGACTCTATTTCGCGACGCGCGCCGCGCGAAACACGCCGAGCGCGGGATCGAGATTGCCAATTTTGCCCGACGCCGCACGCGGCTTTAGTTTCATTCTAATTGCCGAGTATTGTTGTTTCTGCCTTTGAGTGAAAACTGTTGCCTCTCTTGTTTTGCGCTTTGTCATTTTGATAAACTGGGCTTCCAGATACCCCTTATTTTTAATCTCGAACAGAGCAAAAGTCTCTCGATCAGCTGAATTTCCATGAGCGTCTCACGACAGTAACCCCGAGAAGCTCGGCTCGCACCGAGTTCGGCCCGAGAACAGCCCGAGCGGAGGCACACTAGCATAGTCGCCGGCCGCTTCGGGCAAATGAGATCGTTAAAGCCGGCCGATATTCTAACGCCTATTGGCCGCTAGGCCGATAAATCAAAGTCCCTCTCGGCGCCGCGCGCGGCGGAGAGCTGCACGTGTACAGTTAGCCGAACCAAATTCGCGACAATGAACGAGGAAGTCGCCTCTTTGCGATGCGCCGCGAGCAAAGCGCGCGAGACCGACCTATTTTTAGCTCCGACTCGCCCGGGACAAATTTATCTCCTGCCGGCTCCTTTCGTATATACTCTCGCGCGGTTACGGTTTTCGCACGCTAATTAAGAGAGCCGCGCTGTTTGTCCGACTCTCTGCCGGGTTGGGTAAATAAATCGATCGTTATACCACGCCGAACGCGGCCAGAAATCGTAGTGTGTCAGTGGAGTGGCCCACAGTCGGCGCGAAATCGAGCGCTCGAGAGAGCGCGAGAGCCTCGGCCCGACCGCATTCTTCGCTCCTCCTTTTTTCCGACGCTAAAGGACTCCGAGCCTCTTCGGATCGGCGAAACACAATGGCGATTACGGCTTTTCTATGCTAATTCGAGGGACTTTCATTAATATTTATCTATATGAGCGCGACACACTTTTTACGTATTTTTTTTTTTGCCTTCGAATCGATGCCGCGCAGATTTAAAAGGCTTTGTAAACCAAATGTTTTTCCTTATCTTAAAAAATGCATCGACGCTTCCAATCTCCTAATACAGGAAAAGACGGTCAATCAAATTTACAGAACACCACACCGCGCAAAAACAGCGCAATCAACGAAGCCTCGCGAAAAAATCGGCGCGCCGAGTCACATCGCTCCTCTCTCTCTCTCACGCGCGGCTCCTCGCCGAAATCAGGCGGCCGAATCTCCCGCACGTGTCGTCGGGGGGGAATTTCGGTGTGCGAGCGCGGCTCGGATGCACGCGAGAGCACGTATTTCCGCACGCGCTTTTTTCACCAGAGAGAGAGAGAGAGAGCGGGGATCGTGGCCTTGTCCCCGGTCAGTGGCACTTTTTTATCGGCCTCTCTCCCCCCGCGCCTGCGCCGCGAGGCAAAACACGTGCAGGTTCAAGGGCCCGAAAAAGAAGGAACCGGCGGCGGTCAAGGTCTCCCTCCTTACGAGCGAAGCTCTCCTTAAAAAGCCAAAACGCGCTCGACGGATCGCCGAGCGCGATGTTGCGCAATACTTTTTTTAGCCGCGTGTTGCTCCGCTGCCTTCTTCGTTCGAGGATCGTTCGACTTTTTTTTTGTCGGTTCGGAAAAGTACTGCGGAGTTGTTGAGTCGGACGGATTCTCTTGCCGCAAGAAATTATTTGGATGGGCTTCTCAAAATCAATTCAGATTTAAAACAGTACGAAATTATCAAGAAGATTTAACTGCGAGAATTGCCTCAGTTGCATTAAATAATGCCCGGGAGCGTATATAAATTAGTTTCCCTCCAGATTCTCGAAACATCGTCAAGGATTTTCCTCCGAGCTCTCGTGAAAAATGACGTCGAGACGCTCGAAAAAGAATAGCCCCGATTCTGCTTACGAGCGTTGCATAAGCTCCGATTATTTTAGCCGCAATATAAGTTATTCGCCGCTCTGGAGGCAGGAAACATTTGTCGATATACGAGCTTGCATAAGAAGCGCGCGGCGGACTTTAAATACCAAATCGGGAATGTATTTTCGCCGCGGAATACGAATTGGCCACTTTAACGCGGCCGACGCAGAAGGAAGTTACGGCGGCTCCAAAGCCGACCCTGAGATCGTAATACGCCTCCATTTCCTCCTGAAAAACAGTACGTGCGACGCCGCCGCGCGTCGGACACTCCAAATTCTATACGTACTGCTTACTGCGCAGTCGACGGCTTGTCCTTTCCTCACCTTGAGGCGTGTAGACACGTGCCTGGAAGTCGTCGATGACATAAGTCCTGTTTTCTCTTACCGAATATTGTTTGAAGAGGAGAGGAAAGGATTGAAGATGCGAGGCTCGGCGAGATGATGAAGCCGTATCGGCTAATTTAATTCCTCGGCCGAGGAGAGGATCGAGTATCGTAATTCAGACATCATTAGATTGTAGATATTTCATTAGCGCCGGCTGGAGAGCACTGCGCTGTTTGTTTTACGGACTTGGGATAGCGCGTATTATCCGCGAAAGGATATACGCGGCTCGATTATTTACAATCGCATTACGATACCGCGGAGCTCAATTAATATGATGTACACATAGAAATACCTCTTGTTTATCTCCGCGAAACGCCACTCGGCACTCTCGGATTGAGTTATCGAGCGTGGCGTGTATAAACTTCGTTAAAAATTATCAATCAAAAAGCCGAGGCTTATCTCACGTGCGCGAGTCGCGCCGTATGAAAAATGGGTCAGTGAATGGTCACCGCGCGAAAAATACTCGGGGCAGAGCGAGAGAAAGACAGAGAGAGAAGAACTCGAAACAAAGCGAGTCTCGATATCAAAGCGCGAGGCTCGAGGAAGGAGAGAAGATCGTTGATCCTCGCCCCGAGGTGTCACTGACTCCCCGCGCATAGGTGATCGACCTCACCGCGTGCGCTTACCTTCTCTCCTCCCGCGGCTTCCCCTCCCCGTCCCCCGCCCGCCGCTCTAAGGCTCTTCCTCGGATGTGCGCGCGTGTATACAGCCAGGCGAGAGCGAGTGTGTGTGTGTGTGCGTGCGCCCAGTGACGTAACGCCGGTTATTCAACCTGGCGGCCGGTGAATGCCAAGGCCCTCGACTCGCGCCACCGACGCCGACTTCCTACATCCACTAGGCGCTCGGGAGAAAAATCACCGGCACCAACACGCGGTTACCCGGTTACTGATCCGGCGAGCCGTGCTCGCGCCGGTTCGCGCCGATTTTCGATTGGTTTTCTCGGAAAAATGGGCACTGAACCAATGCCCGGTGCGATAAAAAATTTCATAAATTTCATTACGGTTGATTATATAGTTAATCGAATCGAGAAGCATCGGACAATCAATTTCTCCGTTCTGCTCAAAAACGTTAGAAAGTATAAGCTCGGCTGGGCGAGAAGTCAACAAGCACCATTAGATCATCGAAGAGAAAGAGTCGCTCGCCTTTAAAAGGGGCCCGCGCGCAGCGAAAGTTTTTCGGGAGCCTCTCTCTAACGCCCGTCAAACGGGCCGGCCGCCTAAAAGCGAAAGAGGCAGAGAGAGAGAGAGAGAGGAGTCTCGACGCGGGGAAAAAGTGCCTTGGGCCAGAACCGAAAGTGTTTGCGCGCGTGCCCCCGTTAGAAGCGTATAGGCTCGGCGAACCGGCTCGAGGAAAGAGCCGCGCGCCGATCGACGGGAGGAGGCGTTAGAAGGACGCGGGACGCGCGAGAGCCGCGCCACTTTCTTCTTTCCTCGCGCCGCCTTTTTTTCGGCCGGGCTTATTAGACGAGAGCCTTGCGTAACCGATGACGCGCGCCATCCGAGTTTATTTTCCTCTCTCTCGGTTACAAAAAAATGAGTAGAGCTACGTTTTTAATTGTAAATTCTGCAATCGAAGCCTCTCGTTAAAAAAAAAAAAAAAAGGCGCCGCGCGCAGAAAAAGGAAGAGGGCAGGGAGAGGGGCCGGTACATAAAGAGGTCGTTAACCGGCCGCGGCGACTCGTACTGCGTCGAGTCGTTTTGCGCGGATTCAGGACATTTCTCCGCGCCTGTCCTGGAATGCTCCCGAACGCAGCCTTGAAATTATATATACCGACACGTGGCCTCTCTCTCCCCGCGCAAATGTGCCGTTACACGTGGTATTCATTCGATAGCTATCCTGGCCCGAGGAACGCGGGAGGAAGTCGCAGGACGATGTCCTCGAGAGAGAGAGAGAGAGAGAGAGGGAGCCTTTTGGATATACCGGCCGTTTTCGGTAATTGAGTGCTGAGCCGCTCGATCGACACCGATTGACTATCGAATCGAGTTCTTTTTCTTTTTTCGCCTCGCGGCAGATCGCTCGACGCTGACTTGTGGATTTTGCGGGATGATAGGTGTAATAATTCGTTTAGCGGGTGGGGAAAAAAAATTGGAATTTAACATGCTTTCGTTGACCGCCGTTTATGATTCAATTTATTCGCCGATGAAAAACAAAAGTTGCCTTCGAGCAACAAAAGCGCTCTCCGTTGCATCATTCGGGCGAAGATAAAAAAAAGTACTCGCAAAATGAAGATCTATATACCAAAGGGGTCAACGATCTTCGCGTCCAGAAACTTCAATTCGGAATTCCGCTCGGCCGAGAGAGAGAGAGAGCAACAACCTCCGAAAACTTCGGTCAGAAACCTCGGCGTCCTCGAGGAAGCCTAATCCTTATGCTTCGATTTAAAAATAAAGCTTGGGCCTTATAAACTTCGCAGGAAGTCGGCGCGTGCGCAAGCGAGGCCCCTTTTCACACGCTCTCTCACACACACACACGCGCAGGCGGACGGGCGCTGCTAAGCGAGCATTCTACGCTTTAACGGTTTACTTACGCGGCGAGGCTCGGTGAGTGACCTATGGCTTCGCTCGTCTCTCTCTCTCCCTCCCGCTTTGTACACTTGGCCGTGTCAACGTACGGAAGGAGCAGCTCTCTTCGCGAGCTGAATCGCGCGAAAATTGCGAGAGCTCAGCTGCCCCCCGAGATTTTCGGGGAAGTGTTGTCGATTCGTCGACTTGGCTTTGTTGATCGGTAGAGTTTGTTGACCCTCTGTTTTTCGTTCGCTGCGACCCAAGGTTTTCTGACCTTTTCGCAAGCGAACTCTTTGCCTACTCCGACTAAAATCGCGCTTTCTAACTTCGAGCCGCGAGGTGGCCCGCTGTTACATCATTGAGTCGACGCTGCAGTTCGTGCACTGAATACTTGCTGCGCCGAACATTAAGCTGTCGGCCGAAAAAGAAAGTAAACACGCCTGCTCCGGTGGGCCATTAAAATCAGCGCGCGACAGATCGACGAGATCGATCATCTTTTTCTCCGACAAATCGGCTGAGTGGTACTTACGTTTACCAACTTTCTTTGCGATTCGGTCTTGTTGCTCTAAAAGTAGCTGGTCATTTATATTTTTTTAAAACGTCAATCGATTCGGCATTAAATTCTCTTTCTTCTCATATGTTTTTCGTTGTCTTCCTATTGTTTTAAATAAGTCAAAATCGTCATTTATCTCTATAATTCTACTGACCCATAAGAGAAGTGCGCTCTCAATGTTAATGTTTTGTTTAATATTTCGATAACGGCTTGGACAAATGTTCTACAATTTTAACAGATTACGTGTGATACATAAAGGAATGATAATCAATGTTTAAAAAGTAGTTCTTATTTATTCGATATATCTGTGGACCCTCCTTAAATTCAAGGTTAATCAGGAATCTAATCGATCGATCAAACTTGATTTTTGGCTTCATTTCATGACACTAAACCTAGCAGCATGATTCATCAGCAGGATCGTTAAAATGAGGCATATGGAAATACAACAAAACTTAAAAAAAAGAACGAAGATTTAATTATTATTATTAAAATTAAGTTCTATAGTATGTACCCTTATATGTAGTAGGTGTAAAAAGTTCACAAGAAGTGTAAATAAAATTTAAACATCTCTTTTGGTGTTATAAAGTTGGATAGATGATCGTGCATTTCAAATCGTGAACAGAAATCGTAAAAAATAGTTTAAAACAGAGAAAAAATTTTTTTTTTTTTAATTTTTTTTAAATTTAAAAAAAGTGACTCGTTCCTCGGTTAGCCCCACTGGAGGCGGGGAAAAAACTCGTTATTCCCCGCCAGGACACACAATTTTGTCAAACGTTTGAAATGCTCGATTTTCTACGCTACTTTGAATGGGGCCCACTTCATGCCTGAGTTGGAAAAAATAGATTTAAGCATTTGAAAAATTAATTCTGTATTCAACTGTTTAGGGAAAGGTCAGAATCTGGAGCAATAGAGACGATCGGCTACAAGTTTGAGGATCGTATGATGTAATTCATCCTTGCTGTTCTTGCGAGTCGGGCAAAAGAAGTTGATTTTATACTAGACCAGAGCGGCATCGGCGATTGCGAGATTAGCAATTTCGCTGGCAGCAAAATAATGAAAATCTACCTTGCAGTGAGATGATCGGTAAAGTTTGTTGACCCTCTGTTTTTTGTTCGGTACGACCCAAGGTTTTCTGACCTTTTCGCAATCGAAACTCTTTGCCTACTGCGATTAAAATCGCGCTTTCTAACTTCGAGCCGCGAAGTGGCCCGCTGTTACATCATTAATATCGTCAACGCTGCAGCTCGTGTACTGAATACTTGCTGCGTCGAACATTAAGCTGTCGGTAGAAAAAGAAAGTAAACAGGTCTGCTCCGCTGGGCCATTAAAATCAGCGCGCGACAGATCGACGAGATCGATCATCTTTCTCTCAGACGAACCCGCGCGTTTTTTAATCGAGCGATCGGATGCGCCCTAAGATTTCGTCGACAACACTTCTCGATTGAATAATTATTGAGCTCGACTGGTAATCGTTCGCAAGCAGCCCGTCAAAGCAGGACGCTCCGCCGAGTCGCGGTTACCAAAAATTCCGATAAAACCGGCGTGATGCAAGGCAGATTTTTCAAAACGAAAGCGAAACGGAGCGTCGGCGTTAGAAGCGACAGATTCGAGCGAGCTTCGAGCGCAGGGTAAACAATAGAGAAGGACAGTCGCGGGCCGCAAGTAGGTCGCGAGGGCATTGGCCCTCGCCGAGCGAGAGCCGGGCTGAAATTTTATTAAAACGGAGCGTGTCTCTTGCGCAAAGCGCACCTTTTTTTGTTCTCTAACGTTAATACGATTGCGCCAACCCTGCCTTCTTTTAGGAGATTCTATGTAATCGAGGCTTTTCTCTGGATAAGCGGGCGGCTCGCGTAATCGATCACCGATCCTACACGCGCTGCATTCCCCGCGGTGAGCACTCCTGAAAAGAGCTGCTCCGAAGGCTGAATACCTTAATTAACGGCCGGTCGTAAATCAGAAAATCAGCTAAAACGAGGCGAGCGACGGTCTATTGAAACGCTCGCGAGTCGATATCCTCGACGAGCCTATGCAGCTCCCCTTGATCCGCTTCTGGGCTTTCGACACACACACACCCCCGAAGAGCCGCGCCGTTGCGCAACGGGCGAAGCTGCGCGGCGTTGCGTGCGCGCGTCCCGGCCGATATTGGGAAAAGAAAAAGTATCGTGGCCCGATCGTGGCCTCGGGCTGCAGTTTCGCAAATGTGTTCCCGTCGCGGTCCAGCGGGCTCCGGGCAAGGACGCGGCCGTGCGAAACCTCGGATATTCGGAGGCTCGGCTCTTCCTTGGCCGAGGTTTTTGATCGTACGTCGTTGAGGTTCACTCGATCGGTATTGATGCAATGCTGCAGTGCGTTAATGTGCTCTATCAGCGCGAGTTACAGCTATAAAGTCGCAATAAAGCGCGAATTAGCACCTTCGAGAGGCGAAGCCAAGCTAAGCAGGCATAACGCACGCCGGCGATATGAGCATTGTAATAGATTTTAATAATTTATATATTAAGGTCGCGCCTTCGCCTGCACAATGGCTTATCTCTCTCTTATAAACTCCGTAATGAAAAAAAAAAGAAAGAAAAAACAAGTTCAGCAATAAAGTCAATAATAAAAGCCTCGTCTCGCGGACGAAATCGCGAGCGATCGAGCGAGCGCGCGACATTGAATAGGCGGGTTTTATGTACCCGTCGCCGGCGAAGCTCTTATACCTCTATATACGCTCTATAGAAGGCTCACTCGCGCACTTGGCTCTCTCTCTCTCTCTCTCTCCCTCTCGCGGGGAGAGGAGCCGCTCGAGGGTCACCTAGCCGAGGATATTATCGCATTGACACGCTTGCATATCCTGCTTTTACACGCAGGCATTCGATCGAGGTTACGTCACGCCGCCGAGTATAAAGGCTTTACATTCTAATTGGATAGACCTTTAAACGGCCTTTTTACACTCGGCAAGTGCGAACCGAGGCGGCTGTGGAGGCTACGGCCTGTCGGTTTACGGGCTTATAGATTCATAATTGATGAGGCTCGAGCTCCGCCGCCGAGCCGCCGGGGGAATTTGCGAGCTTTAACGAGCTCTGCCTACCTGTGTGCCTCTCCTATTGTTTGAATATTTTCTTCGGAGCTCCTAATTACAGTCTCCATTACCGCAGGTTCGCGCGCGCGCGCGCAATTCCCGACTTGATTACGAATCCGATTCCTTGATTGATTTCGAAATCCTCTTTCCCCCCGAAGCTCCTCGAAGAGGAGAGGAGAGCAGCTTCCTCGGCGCCTCGTTACACATCGGGCCAAGTGTCGAAATGGCGAAAGCGAATATATAGAAAGTAAGAAGCGCCGCGCGCGGCTAAGCCGGGTTCGTTCGTTGGCCGGCCGGCCTTGATTCGGCCGGGGTGAGCGTCCGACATCCAGGCCAGCGGGCCGCCGCCGACGACGACGACGACGACTACGACGACGCGTTACCCAATCGACACATCAGCCTCTCTCGGACTCGACTTGTGTACATCGTATATATAATACAAAGCTCGAACGAGGCCGGGGGGACTTACGAAACGGCGCTGTGCTTTTCGAGCGCGTTTCGTGCTGGAGCTTCGAGCGCGAGAAAAGTGGCGGAAAGTTTTCGGCCGAGTGTGATAAGCGGCTCGAGAGCTACGTCGCTGATGCCTCGGCTGGCGGTTGATGCTTGGTTGGGGAGAGATAATCTGCGACGGGCTTATCGGGGCTTGCATACGCCTGGATTCGATGACATAATTAAGCGGCAGTGGGACAAAACTATTCTACCTATTATAATAAACTGAAGCGCCTTACGCGTCGTCGAAAAGATATATATCCACGCGTCATCTCGAGGCAGCGTCGCGCTTACTCTCGCGTATGCAAATGGCTTCGACGACATCGATGATGATGAACGCCTGGGTGGAAGAGGCCGCGGTGCTTTCTCCGGCGCGCTATCGAGAGTAAAAGCCGTCCGGAGAAAGAAAGGGGAGAGAGAGAGCCTAGTAGCGCGGCTCGATCATCGACGCGCGGAGAAAGGTGAAAGCACTCTCTCTCTTTAGGAAAGAAGAATGCGCGTACAGCCGCGTTCCGAGGCGCGCGGATGCGTTCGTTCGCCGAGTAATGGGTACGTCGCTGCTCCCGCGGAGAGCTGCCTAGTAATTCGGGAAAGAGAGAGAGAGAAAGAGAGGGACGCCCGAGAGAGGTGAAAGCGAGCGCTCTCTTTCTCCGGAGCGGCGCTTGCGTAACCATTACGAGAAAGCTAGGCGCCGATTACCCGAGCGGCCCGCTGAAATAGCGCAATACCGAGTCGTGTAATCGGTACCGTTATGGGCTAAATCCCCTGATTCCGTCGGCTTTGCTCGCATATAACTTGGCGCGAATACTTATATAATGTATTAAATTATGCATTTGTTAAAGGACACAATTATACATCACGGATGTATTGGATAACAGATCTATCGTAAGCCGTTGCCCATATAAGTTTCGGGCGTTACAGCTCGCATTAATCCGCCACGCGTCGTTCAATTACCTCGGCGAACAGTTAAGCGCAGCGCACTCCGCGGGAGAGAAGGGCGGATACGGTCGTGTCTACGGGCGCGCGCGCGCGCCGGATGATTCAGCGGCGAAGGGAGACCCCGATAGCGGCCGTAGACCCCGCGAGCTTCCACGGCGAGGCAGCCTATTCCCAGAAGAGAGCGCTCCGCGAGCGGCGCGCGCGTTTTTTTGGGGTTAGCTAATTGTTTATCCGAGCCGCTTCCTCCCCGGTAAACAGTGAGAGGCGGTCCGCGGCCGAGTTGCCTCATTCCGCTTTGTATAACGAATTTCAAATAAATTATAAGAGCCGAGAGAGATGTTTTAATTGGGTTGGGGTGAGTGCGTTTATTGCCGTGTTTACCAATCCCGGCGGGCGGCCCGCGAGTTGTGTGTGTAAGAGAGCGACTGTAAACCAATTACTTAATGTTAAAGAATCTTGCTCAACCGAAAGGTCAACACGGCCGAAATTACAAAAGCCGACGAAACGGACAAACTTTTTGCATCACTCGGTTCGAGCTCTCGTTCGACGTTATAAACACGCAACGTTATATTTGCGTAAAGATTTATTGCCATAATTCTTTCGCCGGATTCCAAGAGAAGTCGATCAAAATAAGAAACACTTTTCAACGGCATTGCCAGCAAAGCAAAAGCTTCGAATTAGTATTCGTTACATATATTCCCGCGAATCGGAAAGAGCTTCACATCAATCAAAATCTCGAAAACAGCCCAGCCACTCGATCGTCCATTAGACGAATAGCCGAATGTTCGCAGGGTGATCGCGCGGCTGCGCAACATCGGCGCACACGCGCCGGTTGGGAAAGACGATAAGTGGGCCATGCCATCGGCCCCGTGAAAAACAAGCTCCCCCACCTGCACTTCTTTTGGGTAATTCCCGGGGGGGACCGCCTTTCTTCTTTCTTTCGGCAGCGGCGCGCGCGCGGCGTCCTGAAAAAAAAAGCGCGCGCTCGAGTCGTCAACAACGACGTAATTTCTGTCGTTGCGACACGCGGCGCGCGGGCTCTCCGTTGTTTTCGTCGCGGCGACTGGCCTGGAAAAGGTTCGTCCGCACTGTGCGCCCGTCGATCGGGGGGGAATTTTTTTTTGCTCCGCGCGCTACTTTTCTGCGCGCCTCTCAAGGGTAAAGCCGCGGTACTTTTTCTCCCCGCGCCGAAAGGAGCACAGGGTTTTCGACGGTATAGTCCGGCCTTTTTTTTCCCGGATCGAAATCGGCGATCCGAAGCTTAATTAACGAGGATATACGTGGCGTTTTTCAGCGCGCGATATCGCATGAATGAGCGGGGAGCGCGGTCATTGACTATACGAGGCTCCTCAACAGGTAGCCTTTGGCAAGACACAGCCGCGCGGCGTGCGGTGCTTTCGAAAAATGGCGCGCTCGCCGGCGGCTCGCGCCGCCATCTCTTCGATTCGCGAGGAAACGAGCTCGCTCGGTTCGCAATCGCGAGATGGGGCGCGCGTCGAGCCGCGCATGCAATGTCAATGTCAGCGAGCACGTGAGGGAGAGACCCTGGCTCTCTCTCTCTCTCGCTCTCTCTCGGTGCAAAATCGATAGCTTTCAGTGTCAAAGCCTGCGTATCCCCCTTTATACGGAGGAAGGCGACCTTCACCTCCAGAGGGATGCCGGAGCGAGGAGGGGGAGGTCGGACGTTTTCCGGTCGGCCCCAAAGTCAAGCTCGTTTCGTCACCCTTGGCTCTCGGGGAAGGACGCGCACGTTCCCGAACGCTTTTTAGCTTTTCGTCAAAATTCCCCGATGACGAGTCGCCGAGAGCCAAAAATACGGCCCGATTAACGATTCGCCGTACCGAGCTTGAGCCGTTTTATTTATATAAAGGCGGCCCCGCGCTTGGCATCGATCCATCCGCGATCGTCGCCCGAGCACTTCCTTGTCCAGGTGTCCAGGTCCCCGCGAGGCTTGCAAACACTCGACCTCCCCGGCGGGGATCCCGTTTTTCCCCTCGACCAGCATCCGCGGACACGACGAACGAGCCCGGCGTCGAGAAGCGTCCGCGACCCGGTGCAGCTGGGAGAAAAGCTCTCTCTCCGCGCACAGCACAAAAAACAAAACAAACAACGTCAACAGCAGCGGGGAAGAACAATATATATATATATACACAGCAAAGGCAATCATGCAAGGGAGAGATCGCACCTCTGTGGCCGTCGTGGATGCTGACCTCGCAGAGCTCGGCGGGGTCGAAGCTCAGCGGGCCCCTGGGCCCCCTCCTGCTCATGTTCTCGCGGCCCGGCAGCAGGACCGCCGACGCAACGTGGGCACGCGGCCGCGCCAACTGGTACTGAGACAGAGACGGGTCCATCGCGCGAATGGGGTGGCGGCCTGCTGCTGCTGCTGCTGCTGCTGCTGCTGCTATACACTCCGCGGCTCCTGAGCAGCGGCCTGCCTGCTGCCGCTGCTGCTACTGTCAGTACGTGTGTCTGTGTGTGCGCAAGCGTTCGCGGCCTGGGCACGCGCGCAAGCGGCCAGGAGGACTACTGGCTTTCTTATCAGGCCTTTTTTAGGGGAGGACATTGGGGGAGGAGGCGCTCGGCCCGCTGTTGATTCGATTGTTCGCCGGTATAAAACAGCGCTTTCTCATGTATTGGAATAGGTGTGCGCTCGAAATACTTTTGGAATGCTGCGGGAGGAGTTATTAAACTTGGCTTGAGGATTTTTCGATAATTTTATTTTGAACGTTTCTGTAGCTTAAAAAAAGACTAAATTAAGAGGAAAAAAAAAATGAAAATATTTTCGTCGTAAAATTTTTAAATAGATCCCCCCCCCCCCCCCCCCTTCAATTTTCAGTCAATTATTTATAAGGCGCAAGCTATTTTTAAATTAACTCGCTAATAAACTTTCAAGGAACAACAACTCATTTATGTTAATCGGAAAACGCTCTAAACAAAGTTTAATAAATATGCAAAAACCTTGCAAATTTTAAGCTCGGCCGTATCGATTTGCAACAGAAAAAAACCTGCTGCTTTGCGAGTCAGGGCTTCTCGCTACTTGTTTTCTCGCGCACACCAACTCGCCTCGTAGCAGTGTAAAATTATAAGCATCGCTATTATTATTGCAGCATATGGCCGATGAACTTCAAGCTGTCGATCGATATGACAAGACAATGTCGAGCTATCCAAGAACTCGCGTATCATGTCATGTTCCATCGATATTTTTAAATTTACATCTCACTTACGTAGATTCGAGTGTAGATAGTGTCGGATGGCAATCGAATAGTCACTTACCTAAAACAGAAAGAAATCAAATTGATTAGCTTGATGCTTTTGAAACTTGTAGACATTCAATATTATAATATAACAATTATTGTACAAAAGACAATCGACTTTAGCAAACAAGCTCTGATCAAACCTCAAATACGAAAGCCCCGAAATTATCGGCCACTCGAAAGCGGCGCACCGAGCGACTCGAAATCTCGCGCCTTCCGCGCAAGCGGAGCTGCGGACATGCGCGAATTTCAAGTTTCGCGTTACCGACAGTCGCGGCAACGTCAACTCCCTTCCGTACCGACGCGCCGCGTTTTCGCCATCTACAATTCGCGCGCCTCGTGTGCGAGTGCCTCCGCCGCGCGAATTCGCGAGGCGGCTGGCGCCGCGCCGCGGACTCCGTCCCAAGCTCCCGAGCCGCTGATAAGCGCCAACAACGTGCTTTCGACACGTGCTTTTTCGCCGGACTTCGTCTTTGTCGTCGCTGCTTGTTTGCTACTTTTTACGTAAGTTTTCGGGGCGCTTTAGGAAACGTTGGCGGTTACATAAATGTTGGTATAAAATTCGGTCGGTTGCGAAATTAAGGAGCTTTCGATTTAATGAGGAAATACGTAGGAGGGCCGAATGTGTGCCAGTTCGAGCCGCATTGATACTGCGCAATTAAGAACTGTTATCGTTATCTAAATTAAAGCATCGGCTAAGCCCGAGCCCGAAGATTGTTTATAAAGTGATTAATTTAGAATACATCAGGCTTCGTTCAGCGAGTTGACTGACCGGGAACTGGGTCAATTTCGCAAAATCGCGTTATCGCCGGCGAAATAACTCAATATTGACGCCTCGTGCGCCGCGTTGCTTGTTGTGATGGATCCGCGCGATTTCGCCGCGGGGGAATCACATTATTATTATATTTTGATTAAAATTTATGGACTCGGGATATATATATATATATATATCTGTTTGTCCCTATACGCGCGCGCGCGCACTTTTTTATTAGAGCCGTTAGAAAACTAGAGCGACGCGGGAGCCGACTTCCCAAGCGAAGCTTTCGTTCAATTAAGGTTTACGAGTTCATCGAATTTCGCCCAAGTACTTACGACCTTTTTACGAGCGGCGGCCTTCGTTATACACACGAAATTAAATGCAATTCGAGTCATAACGCCGCGCGTCCCAATTCCTCGCGCTTTTCATAGGGAATTTTTAATTAAATTTTCAGACTCCGCAGAATTTAAGGGGAGGCGCCGCGCGTAACGTAACCCTCTCGAGCGAGAGGCTGCGTGTATCGCTTCGCGAAATATCCCTTTTCCGAAACGTTTGTAATTCAATATCTCCCCCCGGGCCCGGAGTGCTTTTCCATACTCGACGCGCCGAAAACGCGGAGCCTCTACCGTCCCGAAATCCAGATCCGCCGAAAGCATCTCGATTCCTCGCGGCGATTGCGCGAAAAGGAAAGGAGCTCTCTCTCTCTCGCGCGAGCGCGAGAAGAAAGTCCCCGCGCGCCGCGGACGTAAGAGCTAACATGTCTGCGCGTTGATTACGCACTCGAAAAGAGCGAGAGTATACGAGGTGCCTTGGCTTGGAGCCGCCGCCGCCGGGAGCGCAATGCGAGCGGCGGCGGCGGCGGCGGCGGCCGGGTCGTTGAACCGAGCGCCGAGGAAAGTGGGACACGGCTCTCGAGGCTCGAGTGTGCGTGCGTTGGAGAGCCTCTCGAAAGAGAGACTAAATGCGCGAGGCCTTGAGAGACGCATGGCTGACGCATGGCTCGCGAGAGCCTCTAACTCCGAGCCGACGACTATTTATTCCGAGAGCCGCGACGAGAGAGAAAGAGAGCTTTTTCGAACGCCGAGTATTTAACCGAGTTCGTATATATATGTACTCGTTATCGACGGATTTTCGCTTCGAATGATTTTTGGAGCAGCCGGGGGAGGTGATCGATCAATTATTCGATTAATAATAGCTGTTTCTCGATCGCGATAAGCGCGGGAAAACTGGCTTTCGCGGATTATTCGCGAAGAACTTCGTTGGACTGGATAGATTTCTATGGAAACGCGCTGCTTAAACGAGATTACGGGGGTGGAATCTGCGTCAATAACGCACCGTATTCCGTTCCGCTTCCCGGCCAGCTTTTGATCCTGTCACCTACATTAAAGTCTATTTTTAGAAGCTGGTTTTCAATTTATTCCCGAGAGCAACATATTTGCTTCGAGTTATTTACGAGTTCACATTCTCCATGCCGGAGTGTACAGTTTATTTTATAAGCAAGCAGCAGGGTTAAAAAAACGCGCGTCGATCCTTTGTCCTGCCGGCGACTCGGACGGCTTACGTAATCGCGCCGTCTAAAAATCATCGCGAAAGCAGGAAATTTCGTAGCGATAAAAAGGCAGCGCGATCTCCTCGCCAAAGCAGAAAACGAGAGCGCGTTCGGGCCAGTCTAGCCGGCCTGCCTTGTGCAGACTTCCCGATTCCTCGGATTTCTCGTAATCCTCCGCTAATTACGCATACAAGGAGAGAGAGAGACTTTTACTGTAGGAAATGGAAAGGACCGGCCGCGCCGACAGTTTCGTCAGCTCTCTCGACGGCGCGAAAGGCAGCCTGGCACACATTACCCAGGCGAGGACACGCCGGCGGGCCTTTTATGTAAGCTCTCTTGCGCGCCTCGGAGCTTTTACATAAGGAGACACGCGTCGATTTCCGTAATGACCCTGATGCGGAGAGGGAGTTCGACGACCCGCGCGGCCTCTCAGGAAATATATATATATATATATATATCCGAAAAGGGAGCAGCGCCGCGGCGCTTCGCCGCGATAATCCTCATTTTCGATTGCTTTTTATTTGACGTCTCCTAGGATAATACATCGCTCTGGAAGTGGAACGAATCCGTCCGGGCGTTTTTACGAATCGTCAATTCGCGCGCGTGGCGGCGGCGGGCTTTTTTCGAGCGCCGTTAAGTCGAGATAAATTATCGAGTACAAAGAGGCCTGAAAGAGAGGAGACACAAAAGGAACGTTTACGAGCGGCACACGCTCGCAGGTGCGAGGAAATCTCGCGCTTTGATATACGATCGCTCTAGAATTCAGACGGAGAAAGAGAGAACGAGAGTGAGAGAGAGAGAGAGAGAGAGAGAGAGAGAGAGAGAGAGCTGCTCGGCTTTTGTGAAAGTCCATCGGTTACCGCGAGAAATAGTTATTGTGCACTTTGCCGTGATATATCGCGCATCCAATTTTTCAAACTTTATAGTCGAATAAATTTGTTAACCTGACCGACCCGCAGATTAACATCGTTTTACATCAGACGGAACGTGGCTACTTCAAACAGAAGAAAATTTACATTCATTTTCGCGTTTCATACAAAAAGATTGATGGATTTCTATTTTTCTCGAACGGATAATAAAGAATCCAGTTCGAGATATATTTCTCGGCGCAGAAAAAAAAAACTCCGAGCTCCGCGAGCGGCGCGCGGTTTCGAAAAATCCGCGTTAATTTATTCCACCCAGTCCGCGCGCAGGTACAGATATGCGCTTCGAGGTGGAATATAATTCCGCTCGGCGCGCGCGAGCGATATATTCATAAGAGCGAGAGTTCTATGGGTTAGTAGTGCCGCGCGCGTATACGGCCGCGTTGCGCAACCGCTCGGGGATTACACAGTCCCATTTGCCGGCCGCGCGAGAAATGCATTTCAGCCGGAGCGCAGCCAACGGGGCCCCCGCGCGCAGTCGAACGCAGCGCGAATTGGGTGAACCCTGGAGCGAGGAAATGGGCAATCGATAGACTAATGTTTTGGTTTTTCAGGGGGGACGGAGGCTGTCGGAGTCGCTCCAGTGTCCATTTGTATCTTTCCGGCGTAGTTGAGCGATTGACCATCTCGGGAGAAATAAAGAGACGGTCGAGAAAAATTGCCGGACTATCTCTCGGATGTCGAAGGAACGATTGCTCCCTCGCCGGCGACTACTAATCATTCTGGGGGGATTCGAGCGAAACTTTTGTATCCCCGGACGATATACTTTCTTATCGCGTAGCGGTAATAAGATCACCGGTAAAACCAACAATAATCATCACGCGTTATTTGTATCGGAATTCAATAAAGGGAGAAAAATCCTCGGCGAAATATGACTCGTATCGTTTCTCGAAAAACGTATCTCCCCCCGGCCAAAATCCGCTCTCCTCGGCTCAATCTCAAAGAGTCGTAAAGGAAAAGCGGCGGGCGGGGGTGAGGTCGAAAAAGCGTTCGGGGGAGGGCAGCGCCGATCGACAGGCGGGCAGGCGGGCAGGCGGGCAGGCAGGCAGCTTTCTCCGGGCTTTGGGTGGCTGGCTGACCGGGTTAGAGGTCGGCGCGCCCGGGTTCGACGAACTCTCCGGCCGCGCGAGGTCGCAGGGGTGGGCGAGAGAAAAAAAAAGTACGCTCCGGCGGGGGTGGGGAATTGTCGCTCTGACGTCAGAGACACGTGGTGGGCTCGGTGAAACGGGGTCAAGCGAGAGCTGCCGGGGCAACAGCCCCATCGACTCCCCCGCCCCAGGACGAACTCGACTCTCGACTCCCGACTCTAACCCCCCTCCCGCGCCGATTTACATCCCCGGGATATTGCGAGCCCTTTATCTCGAGAGTTTTTTGGTTTTTACGTTTTTCCACCTTTTCGAGATGCGGTTTCGAAATGCTTTGGCGATACGTATATACGGCGCTGATTCTTGAGTAACGGCACGCGCTGCTGATTGTGAGCCGCGAAAGAACTAGGCTAGAATTTTAAAAGTGTGCTTTCGCGCCGACGGTTGAAGTCGAGAGAAATTTATTTCGAAAATTCGAGAATCCTCTTACGCAATGGAATTATTGCCCTCGACAAAAGAAAATTCCCACTCGCTCCGAAAATCAGTGTCCATTAACCAAGAATCGAAGCTTCCAGAAGCTCCTAAGGCAAAAAACAAGGTGGTGAGAGAAAGAGAGGCGGCGATAAAAACTGTTTTTTTTTGTTTCATTTAAAGTCGAAAATAAATCGTCAGGGTCAGCACACTGATTACCTAACGAAAGAGAGGAGAGAGGGAGGTGGTTTAAGAGCGTGTAACAGAAAGCAGAGAGCGGCGTCCTTGGGAGACGGAATCGCAGCTCGCTCGGTTCATCGACACCGAACGAGGATACGCGTGCGCGAGGCATTGCGCGCGGCGGCGGCGGCGGCGGCGGCTCGCTTTTTTCAGCGCGCTCCTCATCGCGATAACGAGCGCGATTACAATGCGCCCGAGAGAGTCTTCGCGCCGGATTTTTCAGCCGCGGCGCACGAAACTGGAGCATCGACCGTTTTCGATAAAAAAAAAAAAGAAAGAAACCTCGACGGCGGTTGTTATCGGCGATGGCTTTGCCTTTTCGTAATCGCTCGGGTGTAAATGCACGCCGCTCTCTCTCTCTCTCTCTCTCTCTCTCTCTGATATGCTGCCTGTGTTTTTCTCGCCTCGCGGTAAACACACCGCGTTCTTTTTTTACTGCCTCCAAACCGTTCCTTCGAGCTACAAAAAAAAAAAAAAAAAAAAACCACAGTGATTTACCGCCTAAGCGATTCGAGTAATTTCGAGTTTATAAAAGAGGTGGGCAAGTAGAGCGAGGATTTTCGAAAAGGGCCAATTAAACGGGCTGACATAACCTCGGGGCGGCAGCAATCGAAAGCGGCGGCAACTTTCATCAGGCCTCGCGCACCGGAAGGAGCGCGGCAACATCCACTTTTCCCATTGACTGGCGAAAGAACGAATGCGATCCCATTGTTGAAATGCAGCTCTCTCCCTCTCTCCCGTGGCATCGGGCCCGGAAAATTAATAGCCAAAGACGGAAGCTCGAACTGGATCTCTCGCGTGTCGCAACCTCCGAGCGAGCCGATTGTTTACAAATACAGAGCACGAACGAGAGAGAGAGAGAAAAAGGAAAGTGGAAAGTAAATAACGAGCGTGAAAGTTCCCCGAGCCGTAATTCGCGCTTGGGAAAGCGCGGCGCGCCGCGCGGTGTGTTTTCATCGCGGAAATCAGATGGCCGAGTTTAGCCGCCGCCGCCGCCGACGGGAGAGATCGTTGCGAACCGTGCGTTACTTCATCGCTCCCCTTTTTATAAGTGAATAATAGCCCCCCGATGATGGCGGAACTTTGGAATTGTGCAGAGCGCGAGAGCGGGAGAAAGGGGCCATTGGAAATTGTTGCGTTCTAGATGGCAGGCCTCGAGCTGAGCCTGCAATCGCCCGCAAGTCATTAGCTTACTTTATTACCGCTCTTGCCTCTTTTTTTTTTATAAGCGGAGATTCGTGATCGGGAAACGCGCCGTTACGTAAACGCGAGCTTCGACCCTTTTTTCATCCGAGCTTCTTTTTTTTTTTTTTTTTTTGTCGACGATTTAAAAACGCATCCGCGCCGTCATTAACCAGGGGGTTCGGATATAGAAGCGGCTCGACGAGAAGGTGAGAGAGGCCGCGGAGAGGATTCGGGCCACGTCCTTCGATTTTCGGGGCGAACGGGGCCGCCGGTCCAGATACAGGCAGCGAGAGAGAGAGAGAGAGAGCCTGTGAATGCCCCGGGGGGAGGTTGCGCTCGCGCGTCACGGGGTGAACGCTCCGCGGCGAGCGGCACCTGACCCGAGCGCTATTATCCCTCCCCGTGTATGTACTCGCTTTGGCAGGCGCTTTTTTCCGGTACTTGGACAGATTTTCACGCCTTTTGCGGGGCAGATTTGGAGGGTTTTATGGGGGGGATTTTGTTGTTGAGTGATTGTTATTAATATTTAGTAGTTTTGTTGAGTGCTGAAATTATATTTTCGTGTCAATTATTCGTGGGAATAGAAGTTTCGAGAAGTTTTTTTTTTCATTTTAAGCCGAAGAGAAATTGTTTTTACGCTGATTTTTTGCAATTATAATCGAACGTCAAAAGTTATAATTTTTTCACGAACGAAAAGTTTGAAAAAGTAATAGCATTTCCATAGTCTCCTGCAGAAGTTAACCTGAGCAGCCGAAAAAACTTACCCGACCGTAAGAACGCAATTTAACTTCGGGTTTACGGCCCATTGTAAAGCAAAAAAGGGGTTGAACCAGAAAAAATCTTCGGAAAATTCGTCAGCCCGAAAAATGTGAAAAATACTCGCAAAACGTGTTCCGAGCATCATTCGTTGGTTGACCATTTCCTTACCCCGAACGCGTAACGGTGCAGAAAAAATGCCCCCCTCCACCGCTCTCGGTCCTTTTTTTTCCGGAGATCGGCAATAAAAATCGGCCCCTAACTGTATGCGCATAAAAAGGGGTTTTCCTCGGCGCTGCAGTAAAGCAGAGTTAACCCTCCCGGCAAAAAAATACAGTTGGCCCTAACGGGTTCAAAAAGCCGAGGGAAATTCGTAGCGGACGGTCGTAAAGTATCGTAAAGCCTTAAAGAATTAGCGCGAAGGGTTAAGCCCGGCGCGTCCGACTCGCTCTATTACCGGCGAATGTTTTCGTCATTTAAAAGTCAGTGGGACCGTCCGTCGCTTTATGAGCGTTCCTCCGTGATATATGGGGTACCGTTTTTACCCTTTTTCCTCGTCTGGAGGTAATGGCCGTCTTCTACCGTTCCTTTTTTATGACGGACGGCTCTATTAACTGTGTCAAAAAACGGAAGAAGCGCCGATTCGGCCGGAGGGAGCAAAAAAAAAAAGGGTCAAGCGAGGCTAAAAGAGTTATGAGGCCCCGAGGAAAATTCGAGAAGGCCGTTTTATAAAAGGCTGACGTGCTGCGACACGGCTGCTGCTTCGTTTTTTTGTTGTCGTCGGATTGGACAAAAAAAAAGCACTCTCGACTCTCGCCGATAAGTCGTGTCGCGCGGAGGGAGGAAGGAAAGGGAAGCGATTCCTGGGGACCTAATCAGGACGCGGAAAATGCTCTGCTTTCCCAGCCGGGCATGTATGCGGTGGCCGGGAGGTGGGAGAAAGCTCGAGGTCGCGGGTTCGTTGACCGGCGAGGGTGCCACTCACCCTAACTAGGCCAACTTTTGCCCCTCCGCCTATCTATCTAGGCGCTCACTCGCCTGCGAGCTTTATTTTTACGCCTCCCGCTATCTTTACTTCTCTCTCTCTCTCTCTCTCTCTCTCGTCTGTTTCTTTTCTCGAGGTGTCTTTTTTCTCGGCGAGATCGAAAACTATTTTTTTAAACGGTTCTGCATGCTTTGTGTTTAACGCCTTGAAATGTAATAGAATTTTTTTTTATCTTTGTTTAATTAACTGTGAAGGTTGAAAAATTCAATAGTAATCAACCGAGTGTGTGTATACTTGTCAAAGCGAAAATGAGTTACGAGTTCCTTTTTTTTATTTTCTATCTTTAACGCAATCGCCTTGCATTTTAAGGTTAATTATAGCCTTGCATTTTCATTCGCATTAAATAAAATGGGAGGAAAATTTATTATTTCCTCTCGACTAGATTAGATGAAAAGCTTGATTCCATGAATTATTCCAACCGACTTATAATAGGAGCAGCTATTTCTTATTTCAGATATCAAAACGTCCATTAAAGTTTATCAGCCTAATTGATAGATGGTCACATTCTATTTTCGAGCTTCGTCGGAGAATTTTTCTTTTTTTTTTCCCCCCCGGAATACTCGACGGCGGAGATCCCTGAAATTTTAAAAAGCAACCGAGACCATTTAAAACACCGGGCGGTTAATAATATTTTCCGCAAATTCGCGACTCTATTTATACGTCGCTCTCTCCGCGTCTCAGCGAACCTCTATTTCTATCCGCGTCTCCTCTACGCCACGACTATTTTCGCGAAGAGCCCGACTACCGCTGCGTTCGCTCTCGAGATGATTTACGCTATTGAGGCCATCCACCCTGCTAGTTCGCAGTTCTTTTTTTTTTCTTGCTCTGCTCGTTACCGGCTGCGAGCTCCGTTATTCAGCGCGCATTTAAGCGGAGGAGCAAAGTGCCCGCGGACTCGATGAGATTTCAGCGCAATTATCGGTGAATATATCTCTTGATTAGGAGTAGCGGATATTCTTTTCTCGGAATTTCGATCGAGGGAGATATTGGGAGGAGAGGCTGGCTGATATGCTCCAAAAAAGGGCTATTCTTACGAAATTTAGATAACGGCTCATTATGTGATCCACTTTGGTCAACGGGAACATCATTACCTCTTTGTTAACCAGTAGCAATTCGGCGGCGATATAAATATTGCTTCAGATAATACGTCTCTATATAGAACTATTATTTCTAGATTAGATAAACCCCAGTAAAAGCAGCCAAGAAAGTAGGTAAACAAAGCCGATAATCGAGTCCCCAAAAAAGCACGGTGCAGTCTCCAAAAAGAGGCTAATATATACCCCACCCCCATAAAACCGCGCAGCTGCCACGGCGGAAGAAGAAACTCGAGCGCGTGGCGATTACGAATCGAAGGAGAGGGGAGAGGGAGGAGAGTATCTGGAGCAGAGCGGGCGACAGGTTGCTATACTTAGTTGGGAGCAGGCAGGAGGGGGAGGGGCGGGCAGGGGGCGAGAAACCGGGGGTTGCCCTCGCTGGGTCAGAGGTCGTTGGCCTCTCGCCACCCTCCTCTCCGAGCTGCACGCGAGAGTTTTCTCCCGATCGTTGGGCTCATTTGAATTCCGGAGAGTTCCACCCTCCTCCCTTTTCTTGCTCGGGCTCGACTACTTTTTTTTTTTTACGGGGTGGAGGCTTCATCCGAGGAGATTTTCTGCCACCCCCCCCCCCCCCCCCCCCCCCCCCTCCCCCTTCAGAACGATCCGTCTTCTTTTTTCAAGCTGCCTTTTTTCCCGAGCTCTGGGTTTATGGATTTTTTTCCTTTTATGGGACTCTGTTTCATGTTAATTTGTGGGGATAAAGCTGCGGATTTAAATGCTCTTAGCTCGGGAGTAAATCTGTGATTGAATGTCATTGGAGTGGAAGGCAAAAAGGGATATATCGTGGCATTTATAAAATCTGAATCTTTTAAACTTCAATGGGATAGTGATTTTTTTCTTATATCAAACGTTAAAATTGTTGAGCTTTATCTAAATTGGTAACTTATTTTTACAACCTTCAAAATATTATTTCCGCTTTTAATTAAAAAGAAGGCCGATAATACAAGTGAATTAATTCTAAGATATGAAAAGTGCAGGTACAAAAGAATTTTCATATTCCCGAGTACTTTTCATTCAAAAGATACGAGTTGATCAAAGAGAAGAAAAACATATTGCTTCGCCATTCCCGTATGCAGATTCGTTATTTCGAGAGAATGATAGAAAAGGGATTTATAGAGTCGGGGCGTTCGAATCGGGCTTGATTTATGCGATATTCGCAGACGGTGTTGTGTATATATGCCCGAGTTATTCTCGAAAGCGGGGCTTGATTAAAATTTCACGCAGGAACGGCATTCCGAAGTAGTCGACAATCGAAGGGGGGGGGGGGTTCGTTACATTCTATAGCTCTAGAATGATTTGTCGCATAAATATGGAGTGCATTATTATAGAATCCCCGCATGGATTCAATTAATTTGGTTAAAATCGAATTGCCTCGATGATAAAACATTGATTCCGCGCGCTTCGATATTCTCGATATTTCTGCGAGATAAATATTCCGCAGGCAGCGAATTGCAGAGATGAAATCCGTTATGCGACGCTGATTCGATAAAGACGAATGTATATATATTTAATAACTGCGGTACTTTGTCTTTGCGTTAAATAATAAAGCTGGTGGAACGAACCTCGGTGCAAGAGGTAATTGAACCGGAGGACGATTTTCCACGGAAAGTCGAGCTGATATTTCTTGTATAGCTCCGTAACTTTATATAAAATATACTTTAGATATTAAATTTTCTTTTCCATTTTTCTCATTGCCTGATTCGATTTTGCGAATCCGAAAGCGGACGCTTCTCGAATGCGATTGCTCCGACGTCATTTTCTAACGTAAATCTTTCTACACATTACGAGAGAATCTACGAATTTAGACTCGAAAATGCTCGGAAACAAGACTCTCCGAAAAACGAAAATAAATTACGCAAGCGCCAGCCTCTCCTCCCGCGGCGTTTCGAAAGGCCTCGAATTCGGGAAGCGCGGCGTCTCGAGCCGAGAGAAAAGGCGCGCAGTGGGTTAACGACACGTGTTTCTCGCGCGACACATCCGCGAGAGCGAAAGTCCCGAGCGAAAGAAAGCGAGAGTCCGAAGAAAGGCCTCTCCTCGGCGCAGCCTCCGAAAAGGCCCCGCGTCCGCCTTTCGCGCGGACCACTTTTACTTTCGGCGCGGGGCCCCGAAGTTAAGCAACTGTACGGCGCGTCGCGTCATCCGCTTACCGAACTATAAGCGAGGAGCCGATGAGTTTCTGCTTTCTAAACACGGGCGACGGGTCGATGCACCCTTTTTTTTTCGGCGCGTCCCACTTTTTTCGGGAAGGCTAACTATATACCGCTCCGTAACTCTTTTTTTCACTTTCTCGCGCGCGGTTGAGTAACTCGTTACGCGCGTCCTCGCGACTTCTTTCCTCGAAGTCCCGAACTCTCCCCGCGAGCGCGGAATCGTTCCAGCGGAATCGGAGCCGCGCGCTATTATCGGCCGCTCTCGGGATCTCGTTCGCCGCAGCCTCGCGCGATTTAATTATCGACGTGTTTACCGAGCAAGTTCCTTCCATTCCTATCGGGATCTGCATATTAGCGAGTTCTCTCATAACTGGGACGCGCCTTATTAACGAGCAAAGTTGCGGGCAAGTTTCTCTGCTGCTCCGCGCGGCGGTGACTTTTCTCTCGCTCTCTTCGGACCATTTTCGCGGCGCGAAATTTGAGTTGCGTCTTTTCAGGAAGTGCCGCGGGACTTTACGTAACGAGCTACTTTCCTCGTAATCTCTCGGCTTCGAAATGCATTTGCACAACCCACTTGCACAATTATCGCTCGGCTATGCAAAGCCGAGAGCCAAATCGTTATTCCCCCGCCCCCAGAATGAAACTGAAATTCGCGAGGCAGCTCCATTCATCCCCCCCGATCGCTTTGGGTATATACGTATAATTGCCGCGAGAAAGCTCGCGTGCCCGCGTCGCATCTCCCGGCCCGATAAGGCAGCTCGCCAGCGCGTAAATGCCATCATCCCCGAAAAAAGAGGCAGCAGGCGAGAATAAGAATAAGGAGGAGGCAGATAAGCGGCATGAGCGCGCCAAACCCGATAACAGCTCGACCGGCTTCGGGGTTATTCACCTCTCGGAGAGCGCCGCGCTCTCGCTCCCCTTCGCTTTATCGGGATTATTCGGGCGCGCGCATCGGCTTGACCTATTGAGCGTACGTCTCTCTCTTTCTCTCTCTCTCTTTTGCGCGCCACTTTTTCGGGAGCGAGTACCCGGCTTTTTGCCGCGGAAAATCAGCCGATTTACCGACTTGCCCGCTTCTGAGAACGAGACGCGGATTTATCGCCGCTCGTTTTTCACCGAGCGCGGGGAGCTTTATTTTGTCAAATGGAATATTTATGCCTTACTTTACTTCGTAATGTAGGAAATTGCTCGTGGGAAAAGCTATCAATTTCATTTTCCAGATTTTCTTTAAAATATATTTCATTTATAATTTTGCCCGTTTAATTATGCCGAAATTCTTTATCAATGCTTGATATAAATCGAAAATTACGTATCCAAATGATTAATTATCAGCTTCGACACAATTGCAGTAACGAATTTATTAGTGATCATTCAATAATTAACCATTCATTTTCCTCGTCAATATTTAACGCAAACAGCTTCGTCATAACAAACTCTAAAATAGAAAACAATCCGCTTCGACATCACCAAACACCCCGCAGTAAAAAAAAGCTAAAATCGAATTATCCTCGCTCCCCCCTCAAAAAAAAAAGAAAAAAAAAGACAGATGCGTCAGTAGGTCAGTGGCACACCATAGGGCCTCCCCATGCACGTCCCAAATTCGGCCCCCTCGAAAAAGGAGCCCGTAGCGAGCTCGCGCCGCTTGCGGCCGATAAGAATCGACGGAAAAGTCTCGGAGTTCGCTGGCGGCCGTCGCTCTCGAGCTCCGCTGGCGGGAGTGGGAGGAGCTTCGCCTCGCGTCGATCGAGGTCGCTAAAACGCCGCGCGCGCGCGCGCCGCCAGGAGAGGCGGCTAGGTCATTGCCCGCGCCGAGGCTTTTCAGGTTAGCGCGCCGCGCTGAGAGTCGACTGGCGCGGGGAAATTTCGAGAATTCGAAGGCTCTCGAAAGGGGAAGCCCGCTTTTTTGAAGGACTTTTTTCAGCGGGTAGGGAATTTCTGCCGATTAGTCGAGAGTTTTGTTAAATGAGGATACTGAAATAGACCGCGAACGAAAATTCGTCCGAGAGAAAAACTAAAAACAGCCGCGGAAGACCGATCGCTCGGCATCTGCGAAAAGCATGCCGGTCGTCTCGAAAAACAGCCCGGAATTTCCCGTCCTCCCTCGATTCCACGGAAGCCCGCCAATAAAAGTAAAAAAAAGCCTGCGGTTTTTTGCGCCCCTCAAAAATACGATCCGCCTCCAAAAGGGGCTGAAAAAAAGGCGCGCGCAGGTCAGTGTAACGGAGTGTGCGGCCGGAGCCTGAGCTAGCTGTAAAAGGCCGGGGTGAAAGACACGGCGCGCGCGAGCGGTGAAAGAACAGTGAAAGCATGTGGCCGGCGAGAGTAATCGCCCGATACTTTCTCCGCGGTCGTAACGCGGCTCGCCGCCCGCGCCGCTTCCTCCTCTGTCCCGGGCTTGTTTTTTGCGCGGATTTTTTTTTTTTGTTTTTTAAGCGGAGTATCGAGGCTCGCGTCTAAATAGACGCGCGGCATCCCCCCGGCGGGCGGTTCGTTAACGTAATTCACTGTCGCTCGGCGATCGGCGTTGCGTAACTTTCCGAGCGCGCCGAGAAGTGGGCGAAAAAAGTGGAAGCTTTCAGACGCACAGCTCTCTCTGTGTACAAGCGAGAGCTCTCGGTGTGTTGCGCAATCGCCGCGACGCTGCTTTCTTCGCTTCCCAGAGTGATGAGCGAGCGATCGAGAAGACCCGGGGAGGGGACCTAATTCGTTTGTTTTCACGCCGGCCTTTTTCGTCGGCCCGCCTGTTTACGCGCTCTTACTCCGCGTCGACGTGCTTGCGCGGCACGCAATCCGGAGCTTGCACAGCGGCGATCGCCTCTCTCTCGGAATCAAGTGCAATATCGGTGCTCTCCGTCGATTCCTCGGGGCTCTCGGCGGCGGCGGCGGCGGAGATTTTCTCTCTCTTACACGTGCGCTCGGTGACCTTCGACGCGCGCGGCGCGGTGGGGATTATCCAGCGCCTCGCCGCCGCCGCCGCCGCCGCCTGTTACCGCCGCCGGGGGAAAGCTCGAGCAGCAGCGAGTGCGACGAGGACGGCAGCAGTCCCAGTTGGAGTTCGTTGAACCGCCGCGGCGGCGGCGATTGGCCGGCGCGCACGCGAGTTCAGAGCGCAAAGCCTCGGCTATAAAAGTAGGGAGAGAGAGAGAGAGAGAGAGAGAGAGAGAGGTGGGGATGCGTTTGCTCGGTTAATTTCATCTTGCCCCAGTTACGGGCCGAGCGCCAAGGGGTGAACGAACTAGCCGAGCGCCAAGGCCCCCGCGACCCACTTTCCAAACTGCGCGAGAGAGTCATGAGCTGCACGAGCAAAGAGCTCAGCCCCCGAGGAGAGCCGCTGATAAGGGGCCCGAAATCCGAGCTGATCGATCCTAATTTTTTTATTTTCATCTCTGCTTTTTTTTCTCTCTATTTAGACAGTCGTACGGAAATAGGATGACGAATTCATAGACTTTTTTTTTTGCGAAAAACATCGGATTAAAAATTTTGCAAAAAACCGCTCGAAAGCAGAGGCACCACCACGCGTAACTGCGAATTTCGCGCGATCGCCGAAAAGAAAGTTCCATTCTTACTTTCGTTTCTCCGCGGCGCCAAAAAGCCGGCGTAAGTATAAGAAAGGGAAAGCGAAAGTATCTCCGCGAATTAATTCCCCTAGCCGAGGGAGCAGGGAGCCGAGAGATCGAGAAAAATCTGCATGATCGAGTGCAGCGCGACAAGCGCACAAGGTACACACACACACACACACACACACACACACACACACAGACACACGGAGCAGCGGACAGAGAGCGCCGCCGCCGCCGCCGCGGGAGGGGGGATAAAAATCGCTAGGCTCGCGCGCGCGAGAGCGGAGAAGGCCGTCCGAGAGGGCAACGAACTAGCCTCCTACCAGGCGTCTCGACCTACATTCCACCGCTGGAAAGTGAAACTGCCGCCTCCGCCGCCGCGCTCTCTCGCGCTCGCACGGAGGCGCGAGGAGCTGCCTGTTTTTTTTTTTTTTTTTTTGTTTTTTTTTTTTTTTTTTTGCGTTGCTGTTTTTCGTGGTTTTTCGCCGTTTTCGCGAAAGAACTCACCGGCTAAGACGCGGCCCAGGAGGTTCTCGCTGTCCTGCTGCCGGTAGAGGCTGCTGCCCTGCGGCGGCTGCTGCTGCTGCTGCTGCGGCTGCTGCTGCGGCTGCTGGGGCTGCTTGTCGGGGTCGGGCTGCTCGGGCACGGAGAGGATGTCGCGCGGGGACGGCCTCGCGTGCAGGTCCTCGCCGCGCGCCTTGTACTCCTGCACGGTCATGGCGCACCAGTCCTCGACGCGCCTGTCTATCATGCGAGCGCACTCACCGACCTCCTCCAGCCTGTCCGAGAACGATAGCTCGCCGAAATTCTGCCCTCTGTAGCTCGGTGAGCCTCGGTGAGCCAACGAAAACTCGCCGCGAGCAGCACAAAGCCGGACGGTTCCGACGGGATTATCTGTCCTTTTACCGGGTCAGGCACTCGGTCCTTGGGCACTTCGCGAACTGCTTCATGAGTCCGGGCGCACTTTACTGTTGCTGCTGCTGCTGCTGCTGCTGGCGGCGGCGGTGCGTTATCGTCTTCGTGCGAGGCAGTCAAGACCGCGTGGCTGCAGCGATCGCTCGGCGAGCAGGAGGCGAGGGAGAGCGAGAGAGAGAAAGAGAGAGAGAAAGAGAGAGAACGGTGGTTGTGTTGATGGCGTGCGGTGCGCTGCGCGAGTGACTTTGCCGCCGAGTCGCCGTATCGCGAGTTCGCGCGCAAGCGCGAGTCGAGCGCGCCGCGGTGCGATAGAGATAGGAGAGGAGAGCGAGAGGCAGGGACGGAGAGACCGAGGACTGGACCCCCAACGCGCCGCGCGAGCTAGGATACTTGTTGTTCTTGGATCTGCGCGCGCAACGCTTTCCTCATCGGCGCATTTTTACGCTTTTCGAATCGCTCTTTTAGGGAGAATCTGGTTTTTCTTTCGAGAGAGGCTTGAATTTACGCCTTGTCGCTTTAGGTTATACGATCATTTTGCTCGAGGGAGTAATTGAAAGGACTCGTTTTATTGTGCGGCTGAAAAATACTTATAATTAAAGCTCGTCGATTGGGCTAAAATTAAATCGCAAATTGTCAAAATGTTAAGGAAATTGCGTCTTTTCATTTAGTATTCAAAAATACTTGGACAGAAATGAAGGCTAAATTTACGGTTCTTTTATTTTTAAAAGTTCGCTAAATCTGTTTCCAAGCGTACCTTTGTTTACGACAACCACTTAGCATTTTTGTCCATTAGCAGCTCTTGACCCTACCGGATAATTCGATAAATTAAAACGAAACAAGCAAATTCAATTTAAATGATTTCAATATTTCAAGATAAACTGAATACATACCGCGCACATTCACCTTGATAAGAGCGGTCGAAGCGTTAGTAATGACTGAATTTTAACAGTCACATCGAGAATATTTCTCACGTGTACTTTGCAGGAGTGCATTCTTGAATCTACGTTAGTCTGTATTTAAAAAAAAAAAAAAAAAAAACTAGAAGTTATGTGACTAATCCAGGGCATACCAAATGTATTAATAACAGTTTTGAGCAACTCTCCAACATTTAGTAACTCAATACTTTTCGATAAGATAAGTAACAAGTATTCATTGCCATTAAATGATCCATTAAGTACGCCTTCCACTGAATTTGCATAATTAAAAAACGCAAATACTCGGCACCAGGAAAAAAAGATAAATCATTAACTGCCGCTAAAAATTTGAACAGAAATACGTGAGATCTATAAACTCTTACGTCGTTTAATTTTCGCCGTTTTGATTGACAACTTAATCAAATGTATTTTTCTAAATACTACTTGCATCAAGCTGCCTATTTGACGTGTCACTTACCCACGACAACAAAAAATGGAAAAAAATTACACACAATTCTATTTTGAGCTGCATTGAAAAAAAAAACAAAATTATTAAAAAAATCAATTGAAAAATTAATCAGACCAGCGTAATACACCCCTTCAACATGTATTATTCAGTATAAATGAAAAAAAAAAAAACCAGAAAATAAATAATGAAACCCCGTCGGTTCTTCGCGTCGCTCGCCGTTATATCAACATAATTTGAGCGGCGCGCGAGACAGCAGCATCCTGCGGCATCGCGGCCAATTGGCACGGCGAGTTGAGACCCTCATTAGGATCAAGGACTTCCTCGGTGTGTGTTGTCGCCTGCGGTAAGTAAACCCATCCCCGCGGAGAGCGAGATTAGTAGGAACGCATGATAATAGCCTCGAAATCCAGAGCGGCCGCCGGGCCGCGTTAAATTTAATCCTCCTCAAAATTATACACCCCGCGGCTTCTTTTCTCGCGCAACGAATAATTCTTTGTCCCCAACGCTTATATACCTATATATATAAAACGACTCGCCGCGGTATCGTCGTTCGGCCGCTCGAGCTGCGGACAGAAGGACAAATTGACTCGCGTGTATATCAATTCGGTGCGAGTCGACGATTACATTAATTAACCATTCGTCGCCGAGCACACAGTCCCGATTAGCATTCCGGCGAGCGGCGTCGAATTCTCTCCCTGAAATGGCGCGATCGCCGCGAAATCGCGCGGAGGAGCTCCACTTTCGCCGTACGGCACTGGCCGCTGCTGCTGCTGCTGGCTAGACGACGCCGCTCGCTGCGTGCACGCGACGCAATCCGAGTGCCGATGACGCGGCCCGGTCGTGACGACGAGCGCCTCGTGCATGCACCGCGAGCGATCGTCGTGCGAGGGTAATCTCTGCACCGATGCGCCGCGGAGATTGGCTCTCGCGTTTTCGCAATTGCGTTATTGTTAATTAATTTTGTCAGGATTTGGAATGGAGATTTAATGTGGTTAATGAAAAATAAAGATCTTAATTGCCAGTGAAATGATTTAAGATGGATTTGAAATAAAGAAAAACGGTTTTTGGTTGCATTCGAACCTTTACGTAATTGTTGATAGGTAACTCGAGCTAATGGCCCGAGAGTCCCGATGAAATTAGGTAATTAATCAGCAAACGCATATATAATGCTTTACGTAATCCTCTTCGCTAAACGGCATTTCATCAAGCCTTTAATGAACTCTGACTGCTCCGCGCCGAAGCTAAACAAAAAAAAAAGAGCGGCGAAGAAAGAGGAGTGAAAAGCGCCCGGATTACGCGGTTTTTAAGCGCGTTTTATATCGATGCGTCGTAACCGCGCGATTCCCCCTGGACCGCCGTCACGGACTGCTCGCTTTTAACGGGTCACAGAACGATGATTAGCGCGGCCGAACGTATAGATGTTGCTCGCTCTCACTTTCGGTGCTTTACCGACGCCGTAACTTTTTTTTTCTATCTAACGGCCGCTTTGTCCGCCTAATGACGGCTCGACTTTTTTCGACGGATTTTTATTGATTTATATTCAATTACGGACTTTCTTTTCCTGGGCTCTTTTTTAAGAGATGCTGGTTTTTAGGCAAGGTGTTCTTTAAAATAGAAAGATATGAGCTGTCGAAGATTTTATTGGATTTTATGGCGCTTTAGTTTCGGTGGTCAAAATGATTTATCATTATAGAACGTTAAAGAGGTCACATTTAGGTACATTATTATAATAACAATTAATTTGTAATCAAATTGCTTTAAAAGTGCAAAATTATGTTTGTGCATAATTCATTGAAGCAAATTTCAATTACCAATTTTCATACGTTGTTTAGTTTTACATTTAAAACCCGCTTTAAATTCCAATTGAAAAGTGAAACTTTCCTCAACGAATCCTCCCTAAGAAGCCATAATTCTCCCCATACACGTAACAATGCTCCAAATGATATTCCAATAATGCAGAATCTCGCGCCCAAACCAATCTCCAGTTCGCTTAATTTACAAGCCCGATGATCCCCCGCAATAAAACCCGATGCGCGCCACGGCGAGACCGCCGCTTGGCAAAAGTGCCCAGGCAGTGGCAGTTTCGTCGATCGGCCGTGTTCCCGGAAGCGGGCAGGTAAGCCCAGCCTACAAAGAAAGTTACGGGTTTGCGGGCGGATTTTACGAGTAGTGCGGTTTTCGGCCCCCCATAAATTAGCGGCGCCCTCCTCGTAAATCAAAGGCCGAAAGGCAGCAGCCCTCTCCTCTGCTCCCGCGGGGCGTCAAATATTTTCAGCTGACTTTTCATGCGCGGACAATGCCAGGAATGCGCGAGACCGATTTTTCGAGCGCGATGAGACGTCGCATTTTTTCCGGGGCTGTGTACGTCAGGTGCGGGATTCTCGAGGATTTTCTCTGCTTTCCTTCGAGGATGACTCTCGTTTTTGTTATCGGGGGCTTTTATTTTTGCTGGTGGCGATTTCTGGCTCGGTCGATTATCTCATTCCAGTTATTAAAATTGTATTATGTAACTTCTAGTTCAGTCCTATAGCTCTATTTAAAGGGGCAATTGAAAATAGTTGAGTAGCCAATTGAAACAATAGAAGGGAATACTGATTACATCCGACTCATTTTTCTTAAGCGTGGATAGGCTTGAGTGAATATGCTGTATAATAGAAAATATAGCAAAGATTTTAATACGTCTTGTAGAAAATGTAGTATTTGCGTCAGTTTATCAAAAGTTCTGAGAAAAAAACAATTATATGTATATTTATTTAAAAAATTTGTTTTTTTTTCAGCTAAAGTTTCTTAACATTTCTTAACATTAATCCACGAATTTGTAGTATAATCCCTATTTTTAAATTCAGAAATATTTATTTTATAAAAAAAAATTGATTCAAATAAGTGGCTCATGAGTTACGTTTTCGAAGCAATGCGTTTTTAATCTAAAGTTTATTTTTAGACACTTTATAGGACCCAATTTTAATTTGAGCAACAACACTCAATTTTTCGTCAAATTTTTATTCTTTAGAAAAAAAGCGCTCAAAAAGAACTTCTCGCCAAAATTTGTTACGATTATGATAAATTTTTGCATAATGAGTATTTGGATACAAGTATAATATAATTTCCACGACACACATTTATGTAATTTGCCATTTATTACATATATGAAAGAAAGTCAATTGACTCTATTATGCATTTAATAATCACGAATTTTTAAATAACCAAAAACAGCTCATTTCGAACAAAATCCCTCTCTCACTATCCGTCGACCACGATCCCGAAAAGAGAATAGCATCTCCATGTAAGCGAAACACGTCGCTCGAGAAGGGGGGGAGAGAGAGAGAGAGAGCATCACGAAAAATAGGCTCGCAAATCGTCGCGCCTATAATTAAGCCTAGATTTTTCGCGGCTCTTGCATCAACGGCCGGCTGCAACGGTCTCGTCCTCGGGAGGGAAGGCGAATCTGTGCCAGAGAGCGTCCGCCGCCGCTTCTGCAACCCGAAGCGTCGCGGAGCCAGAGAGAGGGAGAGAGAGAGAGAGAGAGCTTCCAGGTATAACGGATCGAGAACGGCGCGCAAAGGTTCGCCCGACTTCGCGACGATGACTCAATGGAAAATCGGCTCCTCCGCGACACAATGTTTAGCCGCAGTGTGCTCTCTTGGGAAAGCGCGAGGACGGCCGAGAGTTATATCTTATATATCTGTCGGGATGCTATAAAATTCGGAATAAATTAATGCGCGCGCGGCCGCGATTATGCCCCGACAGAGTCGTCGCGCTGAAAAATGTATTCAGATTGACGTTTCCGCTCGTAAAACGAGCGCTGATTTATCGCCGCGAATTTGCATTTTCGGCCGTTCTAACAATGAATTTTGCTCTCTCCCTTCGGCTGCTGGGAGGGAAGACTATTAACAATATTTATAGATTTATAAATAAATGTAGGCGGCCGATCAATGCCTTATTCTAATATTAAAATCAATATTTATGTAATTATAAAAAAATACTTATTTATTTTTCCGAAGGTAAGTGATTATATATACTGAGGAAACGTTGCCCAACAACCTATAACTTATAAAACTTAATTTGCATTTTCAATACAACGTATTTAGAAATTATGTTATAAATTTTCATACACTTCAGGTAGCCGAGTTTTATTTTACTATTTGCAAAAAATAGAGTTTGCAATTTTAATACCACAATTTTTTCCTCTAGTTTATTTTCCAAAAGCGAAGTATATTAAATCCCATTAACTTATAAAATTCGCACGTAATCAGCGACAAAAAGCAAAAAAGTGTCTCCTCGCC